>CANUEX010164148.1:0-10095 GCA_948099535.1 Jatropha multifida | reverse complement strand
GTTATTACCCTTTCCCATTTCGAAATGCCTTATCACCTTGTCACCGAATATGGCGGCTGGCGTAATCGCAAACTGATCGACTTTTTTGTCCGTTTTGCCAGTGCCGTTTTCACCCGCTACCGCAGCAAGGTGAAATACTGGATGACCTTCAACGAAATTAACAACCAGGCCAACTATCACGAAGATTTTGCGCCCTTCACCAACTCTGGCGTGAAATATAAAGCGGGTGAAGATCGCGAAGTGATCATGTATCAGGCTGCCCACTATGAATTAGTAGCCAGCGCGCTGGCGGTGGAAGCCGGGCATAAAATTAACCCGGATTTTAAAATCGGCTGCATGATCGCCATGTGCCCGATTTATCCGCTCACCTGCGCGCCGGATGATATGATGATGTCGGTCGCTGCGATGCACCGGCGCTACTGGTTTACCGATGTTCACGTACGCGGTTATTACCCGCAGCATCTGCTCAATTATTTTGCTCGCCGCCAGTTCAAACTCGATATCACCGAAGAGGATTTGCAGATCCTGACGCGCGGACGCGTTGACTATATTGGCTTTAGTTATTACATGTCGTTTGTCACCAAAGCCCAGGAAAACAATCCGCACCTCGATTACGACGAGACGAAAAGCTTGGTGAAAAACCCGTACGTGAAAGCCTCCGACTGGGGCTGGCAAATAGATCCGGTTGGCCTGCGCTACTCTCTGAACTATTTCTACGATCTCTACCAGTTGCCGCTGTTTGTTGTGGAAAACGGTTTTGGGGCGATTGATCAGCCTGAAAGCGACGGCGTAGTGAACGATCAGTACCGCATTGAATATATGCACAACCATATCCGCGAAATGAAAAAAGCGGTGGTGGAAGATGGCGTCGATTTAATGGGTTATACGCCGTGGGGCTGTATTGATCTGGTCTCTGCGGGCACTGGCGAAATGAAAAAACGCTACGGCTTAATCTACGTTGATAAAGATAACGAGGGTAATGGCACGCTGGCGCGCAGCCGTAAAAAATCGTTCTGGTGGTATCAGGACGTTATCAAACACAACGGCGAGAATATTTGACGATAAATTCCCCTCCAGATGGAGGGGAATTTTTTAACTCACCAGCCAGAAAAGCGCTAATGCGATAAGCAGGGCGATAAAAAAGAATCCCGGGCGCGTGGAAATCGATTTTATTGTTTCGACAATGGGGGCGACAAACGGGCTGTAAATGGGCTGAATATCGCGAACCTCAAAGGTGCCCGCCGCACGTTCTGTGCGGCGTAAAAAGACATGATTAAGAATGTCCTGAACCTGCGCCGTCGTCAGGATCGTCTGCGGCGTGGCTTGCCATGTTTGCTGGGCATACTCGGTAATCGTGCGCATTTCCATATCATCCAGCGGCTGTTTCAGGGCGGTCTGGATAGTGTGCAGCGTGGGCGCGTTGTGCGTACTTAACGTCTGGCGCGCCTGTAGCCATGTCATCAGCGGCGCGAAATGTTTCGCCGGGATCAGCTCACCGGTTTTGACGCCGGAAAGCTCCATCATTGACTGCCAGATCAATTTACCTGATTCGCCTGTTGCAGCCGCCAGTTTCGTGACCGCCTGGTTCAGCGAGTTGTGCTCGGCAGGCAGCAGCGGACGCTCAGTGGCCGGGCGTTGCTGCGGCTGTGGGATAGTGATCTGGTTATTCTGCAACATGGTCAGCACGGTTTTTAACTGCTGAGGCGTCAACTGGCTGAGCGCTGTCTGACCAAACTGCTGGCGAATAAAATCGCTCACCGCCTGGCGATTATTCCCCTGGCCTAACAGTTCCGTCAGTTGTGAAACCACCTGGCGGGTGGTGTGGTTCTGCGTTGCAGTTTCCACGCGCTGGTTGAGGTTCTGCTCAGCAGCCGGAAAGTGACGCGAGAGCAGCGGGGCGTCATTCTTCAGCCCTAAATCGTGTTTCATGCCAGCCCATACTTCCGCACTTTGCTGCTGCGTTAACGCGATCAAGCGAATAACCAGTCGCTCCAGCACGGTACGTTGCAGGGTGGATAAAGGCTGTTCGCCAGCATTATTCGCGGCTTGTGTCGGCTCTTGCCCGGGAGGGCGCGCGGGCGTCCCCTGAATGGGTTGCATCATGGATTTCCTCTCACTCTCGCATGGCGGTGGTCGGCATTGCAGGTATGCCTGGCGGCGAGATTATGGCACACTTGCGCGCTCAACTCCCGTTCTCAAACAGGTACTGTAGCGTGAAAATCCTTGTTGATGAAAATATGCCTTATGCCCGCGATCTTTTTAGCCGTCTGGGTGAAGTGAAAGCGGTTCCCGGTCGTCCAATCCCGCTTGCGGAACTGGCCGATGCTGATGCGTTAATGGTGCGCTCCGTGACGAAAGTCAACGAGGCATTATTACAGGGGACGGGGATCAAATTTGTCGGTACGGCAACCGCGGGAACTGACCATGTTGATGAAGGGTATTTGCAGCAAGCGGGGATTGGCTTTTCCGCAGCGCCAGGCTGCAACGCCATTGCGGTCGTAGAGTATGTTTTCTCTTCGCTGTTAATGCTGGCAGAGCGCGAAGGTTTTGCTCTCAAAGATCGTACCGTAGGGATTGTCGGTGTGGGCAATGTGGGCGGGCGCTTACAGAAGCGCCTCGAAGCGCTGGGGATCCGCACGCTGCTATGCGATCCACCGCGCGCCGATCGTGGTGATGACGGTGATTTCCGCTCGCTTGATGAGCTGGTGCGTGAAGCGGATGTGCTGACCTTCCATACGCCGCTGTTTAAAGACGGACCGTATAAAACGCTGCACCTGGCGGATGATGCTCTGCTGGCGCGTCTGAAGCCTGGCACTATTCTGATTAATGCCTGCCGGGGCCCGGTGGTGGATAATGCAGCGCTGCTGCAGCGTTTGCAGGCGGGACAGGCGCTACATGTGGTGCTGGACGTCTGGGAGCCGGAACCTGATCTCAACGTGGAGTTGCTGCAACGCATTGACATTGGCACCGCGCATATCGCTGGATATACCCTTGAAGGTAAAGCACGTGGCACAACACAAGTCTTTGAAGCCTATAGTGAATTTATCGGTAAGCGTACGCAAATAGCGCTCGATACCTTACTGCCTGCGCCGGAGTTTGGCCGCATAACACTGCACGGCCCTCTCGATCAGTCAACGCTAAAAAGGCTGGTTCATTTGGTGTATGATGTGCGCCGTGACGATGCGTTGCTGCGAAAAGTGGCAGGCACGCCGGGTGAATTTGATAAGTTACGTAAAAACTATCTTGAGCGTCGCGAATGGTCATCACTGTATGTGCAGTGCGATGATGCCAGTGCTGCCGCACTGTTGCAGCAACTGGGTTTTAACGCCACGCACACCCCGGCCCGTTAATGTCTTCTTAATGCTCCCTGCGGAAAAATGCCGAAGGGACGCTTTATTTCCTGGAGTAAATCACCATGTCTGAAGGCTGGAATATTGCCGTTCTTGGCGCAACTGGCGCTGTCGGAGAAGCCTTGCTTGAAACGCTGGAGGAACGTCAGTTCCCGGTAGGCGAATTGTACGCTCTGGCCAGAGAAGAGAGCGCGGGCGAAAACTTGCGCTTCGCGGGTAAAACCGTGCGCGTTGAAGACGTTGCCAGTTTTGACTGGACGCAGGCGCAACTGGCGTTTTTCGTCGCCGGTGCGCAGGCATCTGCGACCTGGATTGAAGAGGCCACCAACGCGGGTTGCCTGGTGATCGATACCAGCGGTCTGTTTGCGCTGGAGCCGGATGTGCCGCTGGTCATGCCGGACGTTAATCCCTTTGTGCTCGCGGATTACCGCAACCGCAATATTATTGCCGTGCCAGACAGCCTGACCAGTCAACTGCTGGCCAGTATTAAACCGCTGATCGATGAAGGCGGTTTTTCGCGCGTCGCTGTCACCAGCATGTTGTCTGTTTCACGCAGCGGTAAACAGGCGGTTGATGCGTTGGCAGGGCAGAGTGCCAAGCTGCTGAATGGCATCCCGATTGATGAAGATGACTATTTTGGCCGCCAGCTTGCGTTCAACATGCTGCCACTGCTGCCGGATAGCGAAGGTAGCGTGCGTGAAGAGCGGGTGATTATCGATCAGATGCGCAAAATTTTGCAGGATGACGGTCTGATGATCTCCGCGAACTGCGTACAGTCGCCGGTATTTTACGGCCATGCGCAAATGGTCAGTTTTGAAGCGCTGCGTCCGCTGGCTGCCGAAGAAGCGCGCGATGCGTTTGCCCGTTTCGACGAAATTGTGCTGTCTGAAGAAAATGAATTTCCTACCCAGGTGGGCGATGCTTCCGGTCAGACGCATCTTTCTGTGGGCTGCATCCGTAATGATTACGGCATGCCGGAGCAGATCCAGTTCTGGTCGGTGGCCGACAACGTTCGCTTCGGTGGCGCGCTGATGGCGGTTAAAACCGCCGAGAAACTGGTGCAGGAGTATCTGTACTGATGCAGGACGAAGTCAAAGCGCCAGTCTACAAAATTGCGCTGGGTATTGAGTATGACGGCAGCAAGTATTACGGCTGGCAGCGTCAGCAAGAAGTGCGCAGTGTGCAGGAGAAGCTGGAAAAAGCCCTCTCGCAGGTTGCCAATGAGCCAATTAATGTGTTCTGCGCCGGGAGAACTGACGCTGGTGTTCATGCGACAGGGCAGGTAGTGCATTTCGAAACGACTGCGCTGCGCAAAGATGCCGCCTGGACGTTAGGGGTAAATGCGAATTTGCCTGGTGACATCGCGGTGCGCTGGGTAAAAACTGTTGCCGATGATTTTCATGCTCGTTTCAGCGCTACGGCTCGCCGCTACCGCTACATTATTTACAACCATCGTTTACGACCGGCGGTGTTAGGCCACGGTGTTACGCACTATCACCAGCCGCTGGATGCCGGGCGGATGCATCGCGCCGCGCAGTGCCTGCTAGGCGAAAATGATTTTACCTCGTTTCGCGCGGTGCAGTGCCAGTCGCGCACGCCGTGGCGCAATGTGATGCATATCAACGTCAGTCGCTATGGCAATTACATTGTGGTCGATATCAAAGCCAATGCCTTTGTACATCATATGGTCAGGAATATTGTCGGCAGCCTGATGGAAGTAGGCGCCCACAACCAGCCGGAGAGCTGGATAGCAGAGTTGCTGGCGGTCAAGGATCGCACGCTGGCGGCAGCAACGGCGAAAGCGGAAGGGCTATATCTGGTGGCGGTGGATTATCCAGCGCGCTTCGACCTTCCGGCTGCGCCAATGGGCCCGCTGTTCCTGGCGGACTAGTCGCAATTCATAAAAGGCATAAGTAAATATGGACTTAATACGCTTCCTTATTGATTTCATCCTGCATATCGATGTGCATCTGGCGGAGCTGGTGGCACAGTATGGCATCTGGGTTTATGCGATTCTGTTTGTGATCCTTTTTTGCGAAACCGGGCTGGTGGTCACGCCTTTCCTGCCGGGGGATTCGCTGCTGTTTGTCGCCGGTGCGCTGGCCTCTCTCGGCACGAACGATCTGAATGTACATCTGATGGTTGTACTGATGCTTATTGCCGCAATTGCCGGTGATGCGGTGAACTACACCATCGGACGACTCTTTGGCGATCGATTATTCAGTAATCCGGATTCAAAGATTTTCCGTCGCAGCTATCTTGATAAAACCCATCAGTTTTATGAACGGCATGGCGGCAAAACGATCATTCTGGCGCGCTTTGTACCGATTGTGCGGACATTTGCACCGTTCGTCGCCGGGATGGGGCATATGTCGTATCGCCACTTCGCCCTTTTCAACGTAGCGGGCGCGCTGTTATGGGTACTGCTGTTTACTTACGCCGGGTATTTCTTTGGCACCCTGCCGATGGTTCAGGAAAATCTTAAGCTGTTGATTGTGGCAATCATCGTGGTGTCTATACTTCCCGGTGTGATTGAGATTATTCGTCACCGACGCGCTGCGGCAAAGCAGATAAAATAAGGGCGCAATGGCGGTTCGACCACTTTTTTATCCCAAGTTGCGAACTGTTATGTTTTAATGTGCACCATTTATGGGCTACCAGGTTCATGTATAAAGGTTATCAATGAGCTGGATTGAAAGAATTAAGAGCAACATCACCCCCACCCGCAAGGCAAGTATCCCTGAAGGGGTGTGGACAAAATGCGATAGCTGCGGCCAGGTGCTGTACCGCGCCGAGCTGGAGCGTAACCTTGAGGTCTGCCCGAAATGCGATCACCACATGCGGATGTCAGCGCGTAATCGCCTGCATAGCCTGCTGGATGAAGGGTCGCTGGTAGAACTGGGTAGCGAGCTTGAGCCGAAAGATGTGCTCAAGTTCCGCGATTCAAAAAAATACAAAGACCGTCTGGCGACAGCCCAGAAAGAGACCGGCGAGAAAGACGCGCTGGTGGTAATGAAAGGCACGCTGCACGGTATGCCAGTTGTGGCTGCGGCATTTGAGTTCGCCTTTATGGGCGGTTCTATGGGTTCCGTTGTTGGCGCGCGCTTTGTGCGTGCCGTCGAGCAGGCGCTGGAAGACAACTGCCCGCTGATCTGCTTCTCCGCTTCCGGCGGCGCGCGTATGCAGGAAGCGCTGATGTCGCTGATGCAGATGGCGAAAACTTCCGCTGCGCTGGCGAAAATGCAGGAGCGCGGTCTGCCGTATATCTCCGTGCTGACCGATCCGACCATGGGCGGTGTTTCCGCAAGCTTTGCGATGCTGGGCGATCTGAACATCGCCGAACCGAAAGCGCTGATCGGCTTTGCCGGCCCGCGCGTTATCGAGCAGACCGTGCGTGAGAAACTGCCGCCGGGCTTCCAGCGCAGTGAGTTCCTGATCGAAAAAGGCGCGATTGACATGATTATCCGCCGTCCGGAATTGCGTTTGAAGCTGGCGCGTATTCTGGCGAAACTGATGAATCTACCGGCGCCGGATCCGGATGAGTTGCATGTTGGCACGGCGGCTCCGTCACCGGCCGGTCAGGAAGGCGAAGCCTGATAATACCGAAGGGCAGGGCCACCAGGCGCTGCCCTTTTGCTTTTCAAACCGTACATTATCAACGGGCATCATGGACATTAAACGCATTCCGCAAGCCACGTCGCCCCTGGCCGCGTGGCTTTCTTATCTGGAAAACCTGCACAGTAAAACCATCGATCTGGGTCTTGAGCGCGTAAGCCAGGTGGCGGCGCGCCTTGATGTGCTCCGCCCCGCACCGTTTGTCTTTACCGTCGCCGGAACCAATGGCAAAGGCACCACTTGCCGTACGCTGGAGTCGATTCTGCTGGCGGCGGGCTATCGGGTTGGCGTCTACAGTTCACCGCACCTGGTGCGCTATACCGAACGCGTACGCATCCAGGGCGAAGAGTTGGCTGAAAGTGAACATACCCGCTCTTTTGCAGAGATTGAAGCCGTTCGTGGCGATATTTCACTGAGCTATTTTGAGTATGGCACTTTGTCGGCGCTGTGGTTGTTTAAGCAGGCGCAACTCGACGTAGTGATCCTTGAAGTGGGGCTGGGCGGCCGCCTGGATGCCACTAATATGGTGGATGCGGATGTCGCTGTGGTCACCAGCATTGCGCTGGATCACACCGACTGGCTCGGCCCGGATCGTGAAAGCATTGGCCGCGAAAAAGCGGGCGTCTTCCGCGGTGGTAAACCGGCTGTGGTCGGCGAACCGGATATGCCGCAGTCTATTGCCGAGGTGGCGCAGGAGAAGGGGGCGCATCTGCTGCGCCGGGACGTTGACTGGGATTATGACGTTAACGCGCAGGGCTGGCGTTTTCGCGATGCTCAGGGCGAGCTTACCAATCTGCCGTTGCCGCAGGTACCGCAGCCAAATGCGGCAACCGCGCTGGCTGCGCTGCGCGCTAGTAAGCTTACGGTCAGCGAGCAGGCGATCCGCGACGGCATTGCCGGTGCTATTTTGCCGGGACGTTTCCAGATTGTCAGCGAGTCGCCGCGTCTGATCCTTGATGTTGCCCACAATCCTCACGCTGCTGGTTACCTTGCCAGCCGTCTTGCCACGTTACCGAAGAAGGGGCGCGTACTGGCGGTGATTGGCATGTTGCATGACAAAGACATCGCCGGGACGCTTGCCTGTCTGGAGCCGGTGGTCGATAGCTGGTATTGTGCCCCACTGGAAGGGCCGCGCGGTGCAACTGCAGAACAACTGCTGGAGCATCTGAATTCTGGCCGGGCGTGGCCGGATGTTGCGCAGGCCTGGCAGGCGGCGATGGCCGATGCTGACGCCAACGATACTGTTCTGGTGTGTGGATCGTTCCACACGGTGGCTCATGTCATGGAAGCGATGGACGCGGGGAGAACCGGTGGCAAGTAAGTTTCAGAACCGTTTGATGGGTACCATTGTGCTGGTTGCGCTCGGGGTGATTATTCTTCCCGGGCTGCTCGACGGGCAGAAAAAACATTATCAGGATGAGTTTGCCGCGATCCCGCTGGTGCCGAAACCTGGCGATCGCGATGAGCCGGACATGATGCCAGCTGCAACGCAGGCGCTTCCGGCGCAGCCGCCGGAAGGCGCAGCGGAAGAGGTGCGCGCTGGCGATGCAGAAGCACCGTCGCTGGATGCTTCAAGGCTGGCGGCGAACGGCGCTCCGCAACCGGAAGTCACCAGCACGCCGGTTGAACAACCGAAACCTAAACCGCAGCCAAAACCGCAGGCGCAGCAACAAACCGCGCCGCCCGTAACGCGTGATAAAGCCAGCGAGCAGCTTGCTGTGGCAAACGAAACGCCAGCGCCGCCTGCGAAAGCGCAGGACGACAAAACGGTGCCAACCGGTAAAGCATATGTGGTGCAGCTTGGCGCGCTGAAGAATGCGGATAAAGTGAATGAAATCGTTGGTAAATTACGTGGCGCAGGTTATCGCGTTTACACGTCGCCGACGACGCCGGTTCAGGGTAAAATCACTCGTATTCTGGTGGGGCCGGATGCGTCGCGCGATAAGCTGAAAGGCTCACTGGAGGAGTTGAAACAGCTCTCCGGGCTGAGCGGCGTGGTGATGGGTTATACGCCGAACTAACGGCTGAAGAGAAAAAACGGCGCCACTTCTCATCCCTCTCTGTACGGCAAAGCGGGCAGGGATGAGGGGAAATAAAGCCCTGACTACAGGCAACCGGAACCGTGGCGTTGAATATTTTTTCAGCGCCATTTTTATTTCCGCGCGGGAAGGAAATCCCTACGCAAACGTTTTCTTTTTCTGTTAGAATGCGCCCCGAACTGGACGACAGGGCGTAAAATCGTGGGACACATATGGTCTGGATTGATTACGCCATCATTGCGGTGATTGGTTTTTCTTGTCTGGTAAGCCTGATCCGCGGCTTTGTTCGTGAAGCGTTATCGCTGGTGACATGGGGCTGTGCTTTCTTTGTCGCCAGTCATTACTACACTTACCTGTCTGTCTGGTTCACGGGCTTTGAAGACGAACTGGTGCGCAATGGGATAGCCATCGCAGTACTGTTCATCGCGACGCTGATTGTCGGTGCTATCGTTAACTATGTGATCGGTGCGCTGGTCGAGAAGACTGGCCTGTCGGGTACAGACAGAGTACTGGGGATCTGTTTTGGCGCGCTACGCGGCGTACTGATCGTCGCCGCCATTCTGTTCTTTCTCGATACCTTTACCGGGCTGTCGAAAAGTGAAGACTGGCAGAAGTCGCAGCTTATCCCACAATTCAGCTTCATCATCAGATGGTTCTTTGACTATCTGCAAAGTTCGTCGAGTTTCTTGCCCAGGGCATAGGCCCTGAGATGTGGCTTAACGAGGAAAAGACGTATGTGCGGTATTGTCGGTATCGCCGGTTTTATGCCGGTAAACCAGTCGATTTATGACGCGTTGTCGGTGCTTCAGCACCGTGGGCAGGATGCCGCAGGCATCATCACCATCGACGAAAACAACTGTTTCCGTCTGCGTAAGGCGAACGGTCTGGTGAATGATGTATTCGAGGCCCGCCATATGCAGCGCCTGCAAGGCAATATGGGGATTGGTCACGTACGTTATCCTACCGCTGGTAGTTCCAGCGCATCTGAAGCGCAGCCGTTTTACGTTAACTCCCCTTACGGCATCACGCTGGCGCACAACGGCAATCTGACCAATGCGCATGAGCTGCGTAAAAAGCTGTTCGAAGAGAAG
>CANUEX010164114.1:0-17622 GCA_948099535.1 Jatropha multifida | reverse complement strand
AAAACTTGATCGGTGAAGCCTCGCGAGTCGTTAGCCACCTCGCTCTCTTCGAGCGGTGGCCGGAGAACGTGGAAGAGGAGAGAGAGGAGGGCTGTTGCGGGAGAGAGAAAACGGGGAAGGAGAGAGGGAGGAGAGAAATTTTTGGGTTTTTTTTATTTTATTTTTTTATTTTGTTTATTATTATTATTATTATTATTATTTATTTTAATTAAATGGTTTCAGGTCAATTTGAACCGATTTGGTCTAACCCAACGATTTCGCCTAATTCCATTTGATTTAAGGGTTTTTCGACTGAGTTAGACTATTTAAATTTGATTTTCGATTCGGTTCACGGTATAAAATATTATTTTTCGCCGATTCTTATTGGTGAAAATTTACAATTAAATTTTAAATAAAAATTTTTTGAAAATAAATTAGCGGGTCATTTCATTTAGCCTCTTAGATTTTTTTTAAAATAATATTTATCAAAATCCTCTTATCACTTTATATCCCTTAATAACTTAAGTTTTATAATTTATTTGATTAACTTGATTTATTTATAAACCATTCTTTATTTAATTTACTAACTAATATAATAAAATTTTGAAATCAAATCCTTAAATTCTTTTACTTTGCTTATTCTCAAATATTCACTTAAAATTTTATTTCCTATTACTTTATTAAATCTAATGAGATGCAAATCCAATTTTGTATTTTATTAATTAACATATCCTTTTAACAATTTATTTTTTACTTAATAATATAATTTATTATTTTATAAATTTATCATTCTTCTTTATTATTATAATTTGGCAGTATTCTATTTATAATTTGAACTAGCTATAATTAAACATTTTATTTCCAATTTAGTTCCCACAACCCATCATTCGCGCAAAACATTTCAATATCTATTTTCATTGTTTCACAATCTTTAAATGTCAATATTCATTTTGTCTGTCTCTACATTATTTACTTTTTTTTCAACAGTGTACATTGTCACATTGTATTAGTATTTTTTGTTAATTTAGCTCATTCATTTCACATCTATTTTCATAATATTTTCTTTAACTTAGTCGAGCCAATTTAATCAAAATCACTCAATAATTTGCAGTTGAATTTCAAATTAAAATTGTCAAATTAACTTTAAAATATAAAAATTTGTGATTCCGAGTTCAGATTGGAATTCAGCATGTGAAACCGGTAATTTTGCCTTTTTTGACTCGCCGGTCAGACGCCGGCCGTCACCGGGCCACCGCCTTTGCGCAGTTTACGGTGGCCGGAAAATCGCACAAGCCCAGAATTTCGCAAGGGTGCCACCAATCGATTCGGTTTTTCACGAGGAGTCCAAATCCATCCTTAGTTCGTGAGCCAGTGACTCTTTTTGCCGGAACCGAGCCTGCAGTAACCTTCACGCCACTGCTCATGGCGAACTCACGAATCGAAGCCTGTTTCTGAAATTGAATAAGGGAAAAGGATCGACTGAGGAAAAGGAGTCGATCTGGCCTCCTTCCGTTGCCTCAACATCCCGGGATCGGTGTGATTTGACGAAAGTCGACGTAGCAACTGTGCAGAACTTCAGTGGAGGATTTACTCATTTCCGGCTCCGATCTAACGAACCAGGGCCATCATCTTCATCCTCTCGTCGAGCTCTTGCGTTTGGTGTACTTGTCCGCCGAGTGGTGACGACAGTGAGAAGAGAGGGTCGGGGAGAAGAGCAGCGTGAGAGAGACTAGGGTGTTCTTTTTAATTTCTTTTAATCGACCTTACCTATACATATTATCGATTACTATAATTTCTAAATTAAACAACATTATTAATTATTGATACACAACATTACTAATCAACAATTTTCTTTTCCCTTGTTTTATTATCTCTTCATCACTGTTCTCCGACTTTTCTTTTCTAATTACTCTTTATCTTGAAACAAATAAAAATATAACCTTTATTAATGTATATACTTTTAACAATTAATTTCTAACTCTTTAATATAATCAACTAATGATAATTTATAAATTCTTGATTTTGACAAATAAGTATATAAATGTATTTCTAATTTATATGTTAATAATTTAATTACCAACTTATTAATGATTGGCAATCAAATAAAATTTCTAATTCAATAAATATGAAAATAAAATCGCCTTAATATTATAAAAAATTATATTAAAATCATTTTTGTGACTTCTCTCGGGTTTTCCAAAAATCGGGGTGTTACAATATCATATTTCAAATAAATAAATAATTATTTGTAATAAATTATAAACATAAAATAATAATAAAATTTAATTTCTTATTTCAACGACACAAAAACGAATTAAAAAAAACACATAATTTATTATTGGTAATTAAAAAAATACCTTGATTGATTGGCTTGGTATATGGTGTAGTCTCATTTATCTGGAAGCTAGGTTGCACGAACATGGGACACAAAATACAAAAATGTACAAGATATGTTAATTTTTAAACAAATAGGATATACACATTTAAAACACATTATATAAATAAGTAATATATTAATATTTTAAACAAATAAATAATCATTTATACTAAATCATAAACATATAAATAAAAAAATATCTAATTTCTTATTTCAATTATTAAATTCTAAATATTATTATAATTATTGAAAAATATATTAATAGTGTATATGCATTTTTTTTTATATAAGACATATCATATATGATTTTTATTGTTGTTAGTGAAAGACTTTACATGATATTTAAGAAAACATATCTTAATTAGAAATGATAATTACTTGACTCGATAAGTACTCGATAAGATCCGATCTGATCTTGGTGAATTAAGATAGTGAATAAAGGAAGGACGGGTTCAGATAGTATTTTTACTATTTGTATCAAGTTTGAGTTGGGTTAAGAATCGAGTACTCGTTATCCATTATCTGTTTAATTAGTATTCTAAAAATATTTTAAATAATTATTTTTATAAAAAAATATATATATATTTGCCTTTTTAATTATATTAATGCTATAATTATATTTAATATTTATATTATATTTTTTATTAAGTCAAAATAATAATTTTATAATTTCTACTTATCTTTTTATTTTTAAAAAATAAAAAATATATATTTTTAAGGTAAACAGATTTGAGTATTTAAACAGATAATTATAATCAAATTTGAAATAAATTTGATTATTAAAGGTGAATTCCTATACAGATTTGGGTACTTAAATTTTTAATCGGATATTTAAATTGGTTCTAACATTTATAATGCATTTAACAATAATTTTATTATATAATTTTATTATTTTTGAATAATATTATGAATATTATTTCCATTATATAGAAGCGTAAATAGAACAATTTGCTCCTTGGTGTTATTTTAAATTAGAGAATAACAGATGTTAGAATTCTAACATAATTGAGTACAATCGTACAAATTATAAGAAGATTAGTTATTTTATATTTTCAGATAATCCATTTATCAAGATAATATCTATAAAAGGATTATTTTTAGTATATAATATATTAATATAAATTTATTTCTCGGTAGAAAATAATTAATAAGTAATCCACACGTTTAAAAAATTGTGAATAAATAATATATTACAATTAAATAAACAATACATAAAAAAATTTTAAAAAAAATTTGAATTGGAATGTAGGACACCCACACGCATAGGACATTTACATGCTTAGAACACAGTAAACTAAATAAGTAATACACTAATATTTCAAATAAATGAACAATAATTTATAATAAATTATAAACATAAAATAAAAAAAACTTAATTTCTTATTTCAATGACATAAAATAAATAAAAAAAACTTCATTTTTTATTGATAAAAAGACACATTGATTGATTAGTTTGGTGTATTAAGTATTTTTATATATTAAAAATTATGTTGCATAAACACGAAATACGAGAAATAAGAATGCAGTCTTTAAAAAAAAGATAAGATACTCACATGCTCAGAATATAGTATACTAAATAAGTAATACATTAATAGTTCAAATAAATAAATAATCATTTTTTTTTGCAATTCATACTAAGGTGTTAAAATGGATTATGACATGCAAACACAATTTGCCTAATATGTGAAAAAATGGATTAGGGTTGAAGTTAAACGGTCATGTCATAAACGAGTCACTCCTCTATGACACAAATATAAACGTTTTGTCACGGATTGACACGCAGGTGACTCATCTATTTAAGAGTAAAAATATAATTTTATTTTTAGATATAAATACTTCAATTAAAACCTATTTAAATTTTATTGTTGTATTGCTTTTTTATTTTAATTATGAATATTGAAAAATTTATCCATTTTATATATAAAAATTTGTTTCTAAGTACAATTGGAATTAAATAGGTTAAAAATTAAAAATATTATAAACAGATTAAATGAATCATACAAAGGTCAACACGATTCACTTAACATTTTTATGATATTAAGTAAGTTACACGAGTTGTATATGGGTCAACATAACCCACTTAACATGTTTATGATACTAGGCTAAATTGCCAAGTGTAAGGAGCTAGCATAATTATAAGGATATAATTTATAATGACAATAATTATGAAAAGATAAGTAATTTTATATTTTAAGATAATGAGGAAAATAAAGCAAAGAATACTAAACTAATGTTAATAAGCAACAACTATTTTATTCGGAAATAAGAAAGGAACATGGAGAAAAATAATTTCAATAATTTTCTCTTTGAATTAGAAGAAAAATAAAAAAGCTACAAAAATTAATTTGTAAATAAAATTTGATTTTATATCCAAAAAAATAAGCAACATAAGTAGAACATCTACATGCTTAAGACACATTGTACTAATAATTATAATATATTAATATTTCAAATAAATAAGCAATTATTTAGAATAAATTATAAACATAAATGAATAATATTTAATTTCTTATTTCAATATAATTAATTAAATTTTTAAAATTATTATTACCATTGAAAAGTACATTAATAGTCGGTGTACATTTTTTGATGTGGGTCATAATAAGGGGTGTCAAAATGGGTCATGATACACTAACATACTTCGCCTAACATGCAAAATAAATGGGTTAGAGTTGAGATTAAACGAGTCGTGTCATAAACGAATTATCCATTTAGAACACGAATATAAACGTGTTGTGTCGTGGGTTGGTAGGCGGGTGACTCATTTATTTAAGAGAAAAATGTAATTTTAGTGTTAGATATAAATAATCCAACTAAAATCTATTTAAATTTTATTATTGTGGTACTTTTTTATTTTAGTTATGAGTCTTAAAAAATTTATGCATTTTTTATGTGGAAATTTATTTTTAAATATGACTAAAGTTAAATATGTTAAAATTTAAAAATATAAGCAGGTTAAATGAGTTATATATAAGTCAAAATACGATTCCAGTTAACCTATATATGATATTAAGTGTGTTACACGGGTTCTATATGGGTCAACACGAGCCACTTAGCCGTTTTATGATATTAGGCAGGTTAAACGTATTACTTTTATGTCATCTGTCTAATTTTCAAATAGTGTTTATGTCGATGAATTTAACACAATTATTAAATTGATCATGTTCGTGTTGCTTCTAATTGTGTCACGTATTAGGCGAATCCGTCTCAAACTTGACACGCCTATAAGAACAATTAAAGAAGGAAAGAGTTTTTTTTTATATTTTTGCATATGTTAAAATGATACAAGTAGTAGAATATTTATAGGAAATACAACAGATATAAATTCCTAAAGCAAAGAAAAATATAATCAGATGAAATCATATACTATACAAATCACAGTAGCAAATCTGTTTGAAAGAGTCTTCCACTATCTTAATCATTGACCAAGCAAGTAGTATCTTAACAGCCCCCATCAAGCTGAAGATGGAGAGGACTGAAGTCGAAGCTTGTCTCGATGTTGCAAAAACAAATGTGACCCCAAAGGCTTGGTCATAATATCAGGTATTTGGTCCTGGCCAGAAATAAATTTTACTTGAACCTTCTTGCGCTGAACCTCTTCTCTTACAAAGTGGATATCCAACTCAATATATTTTGTTCGAGCATGAAAAACTGGATTAGATGTTAAATAAATAGCTCCAATATTGTCACACCACAAGGTTGTCGGTGAGATATTAAAACCAAGTTCAGTCAATAAGGATTGGAGCCACATAATTTCAGAGGTAGCATGCGCAATAGACCGATATTCACTCTCAGTGGAGGAGCGAGAAACAGTGGGCTGTTTCTTAGAAGACCAAGAGATCAAATTGGTTCCTATATAAATTGCATAACCCGAAGTCGATTTTCGATCATCAGGGCAACCAGCCCAATCACTATCCGAAAAACATTATAATGAAAGTGGAGATGTATTGGAGAAGAATAGACCCATAGAAGCAGTACCTTGTAGGTAACGCAGCAAGTGTTTAGCAGCAGTCCAATGAGCTTGAGTCGGTTGATGCATAAACTGCGCAAGTTTGTTAACTGTAAAAGACACATCAGGTCTAGTAAGAGTAATAAATTGCAGAGATCCAACCAAATGGCGATATTGCTCTCTATCAGTCATAAGATCCCCACCATGTTTAGACAATGAAACATTAGTAGCCATAGGAGTAATCGCAGCTTTGCTATCTGACATTTTAAATTGATGTAATAAATCACAGATATATTTTTGTTGAGACAGAATTACTGAGGTCTGAACAAGTAAATGCAGATTGTAATGCTTGAAGGAAAAAATTGAGCTTACTGAGGTCTGAACAAGTAAGCAATATATCATCAACATAAATTAAAATAAAACACTGAATATTCCCTTCTTTGTAAATGAACAAAGACGTATCAACTTTAGAGGCTTGAAAACCGAGTTGCAACAAAAATTGCTCAATCTCTGAAACCAAGCTCGAGGTGCCTGTCTAGTCCATATAATGATTTCTGCAGCTTGCATACATAATTCGGATGAACCGAATCGATAAATCCAGGTGGCTGAGCCATGTATATATCCTCTTCAAGATATCCATGCAAAACTGCATTAGATATGTCAAGTTGCCTAACCTGCCATTTGAACACAGTAGCAAGTGATAATACAGTCAGAATTGTTGTCGCTTTGACTACTGGGCTGACGGTCTCATTGCAATCAATCCCAGGTTGTTGAGAGAATCCTTTTGCAACCAAACGCGCTTTATAGCGCTCAATGTCCCCATTAGCTTTCCGTTTGATACGAAACAACCATTTGTTGCCCACAGTATTTGTATTAAAAGGACGTGGAACCAGCTTCCATGTATTGTTTTGTAGAAGAGCATTGAGTTCACTTTCCACGGCCTGTCTCCATTGAAGATATGGCTGAGCTTGATTATAAGTCTTAGGTTCATGAGACAAATAATCAATCTTAGCTGTAGAGAGGAAAGCCTGTCGTTTTTATCTTGTTGATGGTCGAAGCTGCATTGGGTGAGTGCGAGTAATATTTTTTTATGGAAAGTGTGATGAGATATCAACAACAAGATCAATGGAAGGGTGATTTTGTGGGTTAAAAGGGATGATTTGATTTTGGGAAGAAGCAGCTGGTGTCAAATTCACAGCTTGGTTACTATTTGAGGAAGGCGTAGGTGATGAGTTCAGAGCTGGCACGTTGTTTGTTGAAGAATTGGTCTCTGCAGAAACATTGTTATTAGATAAGATCATACTTGAGTCAACTGGAGGTTCCAAGTGAGGAGGTATCTGATTGGTGATTGAAAGCCACGATGTAGTAGGAGGAGTAGAACTCTTAGCGTCAGATAAATGAGACCCAAGAAACCTAGAAGGATCAAACTTCACATGTCTGGCTAAATATACCGTTTTGGACGTAGGTTCAAGACAATGGTGCGCACAATGGGAAGGACTAGTGCCTAAATAAATACATGGAATTGATCTAAATGAGAATTTATGACGAGAATAAGGTCAATTAGGAGCAGATTTATATAGACACATGAAAGGACTTCTATTTTTTAGAACAGGGAAATGCAAAATATTAATAGAATTGACAATATGTTCAGCTGCATAATTCCACTATTTTAGAGGTAGTTTCGCATGAGAAAGTAAGGTAAATGTAGTGTGGATGACATGACAAATTTTTCTTTCGGCAGTGCCGTTTTGTTCATGAGTATTTATTCAAATTTTGAAATTTCCCGCCCCAATCAGAATGAAAAGCTAATATTTTGGACTGAAATTGACAATCAACTAAAGACTGAAATTGAAGAAACATGGAGTAGACGTGACTTTTAATTTTTAACAAATAAAGCCAAGTAAATCTGGTGAAATCATCGATAAATAGTAAAATATATTTATGACCCATACTAGACACAATAGGAGCAGGGCCCCAAACATCAGAGTGAATAATTTGAAAGGGACCCGTGCTTTTATGTTTGACAGAAGCTAAAGAAAGTCTAGACAATTTTCCTAAATTGCAAGCAGAACGAGGGATAAATTGAAAGCTTGAACAAGGTAACTTGAAGTCTTTTATTATTTTGGACACGGTTCTACGGCGTGGATGACCCAAGGCAGAATGTCAATCAGAAAAGGATGGAACAGTGGCTGTCATTGCAATTTTAGGTGGTGATTTGAGTGTGTAGATACCATCTTCACTTGGTCCCTGCAGAAGGATCTTCTTGGTGACCTGATCTTTCACAGAGAAACAGTGAGGCCAAAATTCAAAGTAACAACAATTATCAGTTGAAAATTTTTGAACAGATAAGAGTTTGTTGACAATTTTTAGGACACAAAGGGCATTTTTTAAAAATAATGGACCAGTAGCAGATGGGATTGTAACTGTACCAGTATGAGATATTGGTAAGCCAACACCATTTCCAACCTGAAGATGATCATTTCCTTGATATTCAGAGACAGAGCTTAAGGACTGAATATCAGGCGTGACATGAAAATTAACAGCAGTATCAGGTGCCAATTATTCAGGGAAGGTGATGTAGTGGAATAATTTGCCACGGGTGGTGGAGGAGGATAATAATTCATCATAGGAGGAGATGGAAAATAAGGTGACTGTGTTGGATAATGATAGGAAAAATTTACCATGGGTTGTGAATAGTTTGGCTGATATTGAGATGGTTGTGAATTCTGATTTGGTCATTGGTAACGACGACGGTATTTATCAGAGGTGTGATTCCGTAATCCACAAATTTGACAAGGACCTTTGGATTTTGAAGGTGTGTTCTTTTGCCAATTGGGGTTGGAGATTGGCGTTGGAAGCAAAGGAGGAGAGGAATTGTTGGTGATTTGGCAAGAGGCCATATTGGCTTGAGGTGGGTTAGTGCAGCTTTTGAGAAGTATTTCGTGAGCAACGAGTTGTCCGTGAAGCTCATGAAATGGAACTGGTTCAGGGCGAAGATTAAAGGCAGTGATTGTGTTGTGATATTCAACACCAATATTTCTATAGATAATGGCATTGAATTCAGCAGTAGAGAGAGGTTCCTTAAGTGCCTTGGCACGTTGGAGATAAGTAGAGATAGATAAGTCATTTTTCTTGAATTCCTAGAGTTCAATATGAATCTAGAGTTGAAAAGTTTGAGAAATAGAGTCGAAAGCTTGTGCTAAAGCTTGCCAAACAGCTTGGGAGGAAGTTAACCCAACAATATAAGAAAAAACTTCTTCAGAGATAGAAGAATGCAGCCATGAATGTAAGAGCTGATCTTATTTGAACCAAGTGATATATTCAGGATTGGGAATGTCAAGAGTTGGATTGGTTGAGGATTTGATGGTTTGTCGAGGTGGGGAAGAACCATCAGTGAGATGATTAAAATTATGATAGTTTAGAAGGGGTTGGAACTAAGTTTTCCAAGCTAGGTAGTTGTTGTGTTTGAGTTTGACAAAAAAAGGAATGTTGGGCATTTGTAGGATGGGAGGTAATTGGATTAGAGGTGTCAACCATTGTTGGGCTCTAATACCATGTAAGAACAATTAAAGAAGGGAAGAGTTTTTTTATATTTTTGCATATGTTAAAATGATACAAGCAGTAGAATGTTTATAGGAAATACAACAGATATAAATTCCTAAAGTAAAGGAAAATACAATCAGATGAAATCATATACTACACAAATCACAGTAGCAAATCTGCTTGAAAGAGTCTTCCACTATCTTAATCATTGACCAAGTAAGTAGTATCTTAACAACGCCGACCCATTTTGACACCCCTAGGTTATATCATGTATGACTTTTACTATTATATACCTTTGTAAAAGGTTTCACGAGACATTTAAAAAGACACATCTTAGCATTGCAACTTTTTTTTAGTATATCTCAACAAGATACAATTTATAATGCATTTCACGATCATTTTACTATACAAATTTGTTATTTTTGAATGATATTAAAAAAGATTATTTTATACTTTAATACTCCTCCGTGCATCACCCAAGTTCTAACACGTGTGTGTATATATATATATATATGGGAATGGGGAGGGAATAATGAGATTTCCTATAGTATCCTTGTAAAATTTAAGATACTTTAAAATAACCTTAATCATAGTCAATTAAAAAATTTAACATAAAAATATTATCTATATATGTTGTGACCCAAAATCATGGGTCGAACCGAAACTGGCCGAAATAAGTTTAAGGCCTTCGAAGCCTATAGTAAGCCTGAATTGCAAAATTCACTCTCGCCAAACAAAATCCTAAAAACAGTAAGCCCATATTATCTTTTTTAATATATATATATATAGTAACCACATAATCTTGGCCCATTATCAAACATCTCAAGTCAAACATAATTCAGGCCTATTTATAATATACCTCATTCATAATATCGGCTAATGGTCATACATGCACTTAGGTAAATAATTAAGACATTTATGAGATCATAGATTAGTATACTCATTTTAACACCTGATTAGAGATATATAAATCCAGCAACTGCGGAGTCAATAAAAGTTAGAAATAATAAAAGTCTTCATAAAAAATTACATGTTTTAAGTAATTACTAAAATTAGAGATTTACTTCTACAGCCCTATGGAGAAGGATGCAGAGTTTAGCTGAATGATAGAGATTCTACTTCTTGAAAAGTTAAATAAGAGAAGTGTGAATTTTGCAGCTCAATGAATAATAATAAATAATGTATATACAGACATTCATGTGAAATGCAAACTAAAACACTAAAATAAACACACAACCAGTCAAGCATATAACATAAAATTAACACCCACAAGTAGTTACACCTTCAAGTAATTAAACAAGTGGAAGTTGATTAGTGGCGTCAGTAAAATCTTGACGAGCAGTTCTTGCACATGGTCCGTCCTCTCAAACATGTGCACCAAGGAACCGATCCCCAGACATGGTCGGCTGGTCTAATCCTCACTTTACCAACCCTTTCCTTTTTTTTCTTATACAATCTTTTCTTTTCCATACCAACACGCAACCACCTTTGTTTTTCTATATCATATATCACAAGATGCACCGATCTCCTAGTATATGGCTGACGGTATTAAAGACCACCCTTATAAACTTGATGTGACCCACTTCGTCCCGATTCCACACAAACAAGGCACAACAAGTTCATAGCACAAGTAATCAAACAATTCATTTGACATAATGCATCAAACATTCCTTAATGCGCAAACAAAAAAGTGTAATTATATATTAATATTAACTTAATATAATTATGATATAAATATATATAATAATATATTAATAATAATATAACAATGAATGCTAAGTTATCATATATATATATATATATATAAAGTAAGTGATATGTGTATGCAATGATTGTATGCATTTATTATTACTCATACTAATAGAGAAAAGAAAATGCTCTAACTCGGATTCTAATTCAAAGGAGCAGTAAACGAGGTCGGACGATCTACAGAATTTAAGAGTACAACGAAAGAATAGCATCAAACTAAGGACTAATTTAAATAAAGAATTATGAAATTAATCTAATAAGTTATTTACGTATCTAACTGATATAACTAAACTAGATTCTGCCAAAATTTTGACAGCATTTCCCATAAAAATTGGACTATGCACATGTTTAAATATCAACAATTTCATTCAATAATCATCCAATCCACACTGTCCATCTATCGGACAATCAATCAAATTAAATTCCCATCCTCCTTCTAAGTAACAATATAAATATTTAATCTCCAATACTAAACTTTAATTTTTACTACATAAGGTTTTGCAAATAAGCAAATAACTAAATAAATAAATAGATAAAAATTTGTATTAGCTTAACTTTTACATCCCATTGATATATATATATATATACACCTTTAATAGCCATAAACAACTATAATTATAAACTCTTTTATTTCCTTCATTATTAGCTATGATTTTGTAATCCATTTAATGATATACAAATTATCGTCTTCACCAAACATTATCACAGTTAACGATCCCATTAATCGTCTTATTGAATATAAATAACCTTTATACATTAACCAATATGAAAACTTGCAAATACATTCACTTATACACTATCCCTCTACAATAACTCAAGATCTCAAGATAATTGTTGTCAAAAACACAAATTCAAAGTTCTTCTACACTAAAATTTTAGATTACACACCAACTAATCAATTTCTTATAAAAATTAAACTTACAACCTCATATATACAATATTAAGCAATAATTTAAGAGAATAATTAGAAACAGTTGATGTCAATACAAGAGAATCCTCATTCCTATACCAAACTTGGTGTAAACATAATAACCCTCTCAATATTAAAGCATAGTAAATCTCCTGAGATTTTCATAGAAGATTCTCCTTCATATCAGCAACAGATATTCATGGAAGATAAGCTAGCAGATATTAGTTAGCTCCTTTTTAATTTATTAGCTGTAATTATGTTAGTTTACCTTGCTATTTTGTTTTTGTATATACACACACACACACACACACACACACACACACACACACACACACACACACACTTGTAAAAGCAAGATATGATTTAACTCAATGAGAATTATTTTTCAATCGTTTCTTTCCTCTCAAACTCAGAAAGTTCATATGGTATCAAAGCAAACACAACTGATATTTTCTTTTCAATTTCCTTCACTTTCTTAGAGACCAAACACCTTATAACTCATTTTATACTCCAAATTAATATACCAGAATTGCCACATCTTGTTCCTTGTCCAATTTCGATTACAGTGATACACACTGAATTAATTTTTTTTTATATATTTCATTTTGTTTTCAAACAAATAATGACCACACCTACAATTCATCCAACTCAAGATCTGTTGAGTCCATATTATCTTCATCCAAATGAAAATCCAGCTCTCGTTCTAGTTTCTTTGCTCCTTACTGGTTCTAATTACCATTCCTAGTCTAGAGCGATGAAAATGGCTTTACTGTCCAAGAATAAGATAAGGTTCATTGACGGAATTTTGAGAGCTCCTCTCATCACATATCCTTTGTATTCTACCTGGGAGCACTACAACACTATGGTAATGTCATGGTTAACGCATTCTCTTTCTCCTTCCATAACTCAAAGCATTCTTTGGATTGATAAAGCAGAAGATGTTTGGAAGGATCTTAGAGAAAGATTTACTCAAGAAGATGTGCTGAGAATTTCTGATTTGCAAGAAGAGATAAATTTTCTTAAACAAAGTGAGAAATCTATCTCGGATTATTTTACTGATTTGAAGATACTTTAGGATGAATTGGGGAATTTTAGACCTATGCCTGTTTGCACATGTCCTAAACCTTGTAATTGTGGAGCATTGATTAAATTCAGGCAATACTAAGAGCATGATTATGTAATCAGATTTCTAAAAGGACTTAATGATTCATTTGCAATAGTTAAGTCATAAATCATGCTTATTGATCCATTTCCAAACATTAATAGAGCTTTCTCTTTAGTTCTTCAACATAAGAGACAAGTCAATTATTCAATACCTATTTTGCCTAACCTTACATTCACAAAACCTAAAGCCTTTGCTTATAAAACACAACCAGATATTGAGACATGTTTCAAAAAGCATGGATTTTCGCCTGGATTTCAAGCTTTCAAAGGGAAACCTCACATGATCAACAATGTTATTGCTAGGATAGATGCACAAATAGAATCTGCTGATCGTTAAGTCAATTTTGCTTCACCTGGTAACTCAGCCAATACCAGTATTTCTCTTACTGAAGATCAGTATTGCACTTTGCTTAACCTCTTACAGTCCAATCATCTTGACAACAGGCCTGAGAATGCTTTGCAACAACATCCCACAACTTCAATTGATCTCACTAAGTCTGTCATTAAAAAGCATTCATCTACAAATTTAATTTATGCCATCACTCCTACAACATGTATTCATTTTTCCTTAACATGTTCTTTTATTAAGGACCAATGGATTGTTGATACTGGGGCTATGGATCATATTGCCTATAACCTTAGCCTGTTTTCTCGTTATTACTTCATTAAACCAATTCCTGTTACTTTACCCAATGGAAATCAGGTAAATGCTTATAAAGTAGGTACTGTTAATCTCACAGATAATTTGATTTTACATAATGTTCTTTATTTACCTCAATTTTCTTTTAATTTGCTTTCTGTTAGCAAATTAACTTCTGCCATATTTTATTGTTTTACCTTTCTTTCTTCCATTTACTTTATCCAGAATCTAAGAAATTGGAGAGTAATTGGTATAGCTAAAGCTTTTGAAGGGTTATATGTTCTAGATCCTACATCTTCTATTCATTCATTAAAGACTATTAATTCAATAACCATGACAACACCTTCACTCAAATCTTTTAATCTCTGGCATTATAGATTTGGCCATCTTTCTAATTCTAGACTCTCTTCTTTACAACAATATGATTCCAATATTAGTGTTCCTACTAATTTTTGTTGTGATATATGTCATTTTTCAAAGTAAAAAACATTACCTTTTGTATCAAGTACTTCAGTTTCTAATAAATGTTTTGATCTCATTCATGTGGACATATGGGGTCCTTATTCAGTTACTTCAATTAATAATCATATATACTTTCTTACCATAGTTGATGACTTTTCTAGATTTACATGGATTTATCTTTTATCTTCTAAGTCCAAAGCTAGAAAGGCAGTTCAATCTTTCTTTGCTCTCATAGAAACACAATTTGACAGCAAAATAAAAATCATAAGAAGTGATAATGGGATGGAATTTTCTATGCCTAATTTTTATTCTTCCAAAGGCACTCTACATCAAACTTCTTGTGTGGAAACACCACAGCAAAATGGCGTTGTAGAGAGAAAACACCTGCATATCCTAAATGTTGTAAGAGCCTTATTATTTCAATCCAATTTGCCTAAGCTTTATTGGTCATATGTTGTTGTTCATGCAGGATATCTTATAAATAGAATTCCAACTCCCTTACTTCAGCATCATTCTCCTTGTGAACTGCTTTATCATACCAAACCAAAATTTGACAATCTCAAAGTTCTTGGCCATTTGTGTTTTGCCACCACCTTATCCGGCCATAGAGCTAAGTTTGATCCTCAAGCTAGAAAGAGCATTTTCTTAGGGTACAAACTTGGAACTAAGGGATTTCTCTTACTTGATCTTAAGACTCGTAGCATTTTTCTTTTTAGGAATATTCGTTTTTATGAAACTGAATTTCCTTTGCATTCTCCAACTTCTCATGATCTTTCTTTCGCTTCTCCTCCTTTATTACAAAAAACTTCTTCTGACTTAGACTATTTTGACACTCCTACACCTGTTGTTTCTATCCATCCTCCATCTTCCATTCCTCCTAATTCTGCTTCTGGTCCTTTTATCCCTCTATGAGTTTCTCAAAGACAAAGACATGCCCCATCTCATTTGCAGGATTACTATTGTAACCTTTCTCAAGTTGCAGCTGCCACATCTATTCCAACCTCAGGTAATCCACACCCTCTTTATGATGTTATTTTTTATTATTCTATTTCTCCTAAATATCTTCATTACATTATGGTTGCTACCACTTCTATAGAACATAAAACATACACTTAAGCTATTAAATATGACTGTTGGAAGGAAGCTATGAAAGTTGAGATTGATGCTTTACAGCTCAACAATACTTGGCACATTATTGACTTGCCTCCAAATGTTACTCCCATTGGCTGCAAATGGGTATTCAAAATCAAACATAAAGCAGATGGTTCGATAGAACGATATAAAGCCAAACTGGTTGCCAAAGGCTACACACAAACAGAAGGGGTTGACTATTTTGATACATTCTCTCCTGTTGCAAAATTAACTACTGTGTGGCTTTTATTGGCTTTAACAACTAGTAAATCTTGGCATTTGAAGCAACTTGATGTAAATAATGCCTTCTTGCATGGGGATTTACATGAGCAGGTTTACATGACTCTCCGTCTTAGGTTTACATCACCTAAGCCTAATCAAGCTTGCCTTTTGAACAAATCCCTCTATGGTCTAAAGCAAGCCAACAGGTAATGCTTTCTAGGCTTTCTACTGCTCTACTTTCTCTTGGTTACCATCATTCCAATTCAGATTTTTCATTATTTGTGAAGCATTCTTCCAATCACATTACTATCCTTGTTGTTTATGTCGATGACATCATTTTGGCTGGGGATGATATTCTAGAGATTGATCATGTGAAACATTATTTGGATCAAGTATTTAAGATCAAGGATTTAGGGGATCTTAAATTTTTCTTGGGTTTAGAAGTGGCACGATCTCCAATAAAGATTTCTTTAAATCAACAAAAATATGCATTGGATATCCTTTCTGATTCTGGTTTCTCTAACTCCAAACCAGCCAAAACTCCTATGGATTCTAAGCTTCAGCTCTCTAAGTTAGCAAGTACTCCTTTACCTGATAATGCTCAATAGAGGAGGCTCATTGGTAAACTTCTTTACTTAACATCTACTAGGCCTAACATTTGCTATGTTGTACAACAGCTTAGTCAATTTCTTGATTGTCCGACTCATCTTCACCTACAGGCTGCTCATAGGGTTCTTCGATATATTAAGAGCTCTTCTGGTGCAAACTTATTTTTCCCTGCCTTTATTAATTTTGATTAGGCGGGCTGTATTGATTCTCGAAGATCAATTACTGGATATTTGGTTTATCTTGGCTCATCATTGGTTTCATGGAAAGCTAAGAAGCAAACTACTATTTCTCGATCTTCCTCTGAGGCCGAATATCGAGCATTGGCTGCTATAATTTGTGAAGTTCAATGGCTTTCTTATTTGTTGTGAGATTTAGCTATTCCTCATCTTCATCCTGCCTCTCTCTATTGTGATAATAAGTCTGCTCTTTAGCTTGCTGTTAATTCTATCTTTCATGAAAGGACTAAGCATATTGAAATTGATTGTAAAATTAGAGAGAAGGTTCAGCTTGGATTAGTTAAACTCTTTCCTTTACCTTCTGCTGCCCAACTTGTTGATATCTATACCAAACTGCTTCCTATTAGCACATTTAATAATTTATTATCCAAGTTAGGCATGATTAACATATACATGCCAACTTGGGGGGGGGGTATTGGAGCATAGTAAATCTCTTGAGATTTCCATAGAAGATTCTCTGTCATATCAGCAATAGATATTCACGGAAGATAAACTAACAGATATTAGTTAGCTCCTTTTTTATTTAATAGTTGTAATTCTGTTAGTTTACCTTGCTATTTAATTTTTGTATATATATATATATATATATATATATATATATATATATATATATATATATATATATATATATATATATATATATATATATAT
>CANUEX010164021.1:0-30435 GCA_948099535.1 Jatropha multifida | reverse complement strand
AATCATATTTTCAAATTAATATTCATTTATGATAATTATTTATATCTATATCCAATTTTGAAACTTATTTATTAGATCATTTAAGATTTTTTTTAAATTTAAAAATTAGTGCTTATTTAAAATAATTATCTATATTCATATTTGATTTGACTATTTAATTTTTTTCCATCTATTTATAATAATTTTATAATTTTATATCTATATATCTTTATTATTATGTTTATGCTTATTTGCAAAAATTTTATATATGTCTATATATAATGTGGTTACTCTATTTTTTATATAAATATTTATTTTATATGTATAAAAAAAATTTTAATATAATGTACGATAATAAAGCAACAAAATAACCCGCGCTAGAGCGGGCTTTTGCCTAGTTAATAAATATAACATAATAACTTAAAATGAATAATAAAATAAGCACACTAAAGAAGAAGAAGGTTTCCAGAGTGACAAGTCAGTTACTGCAAGTGAAACAGTTATATCTTGTGTTCGTGTTACAGTTTCTTACATTATTGGAACAGGTAGCAAAAAAACAAAGAAAACCTTAACATCAATTGGAAAAAGAAATGTCTTGACTCGGGACAACGGAATGTGAGAAAAGGGACAACACAAAATCTCTTTCTATATATATATTTTCATGCATGCACCAAATTCAAACAAAAGAACCCAAGCTGGGACCATGTCTTTGGTAATAACTTATTCTCCAGTGAACACGTGGCCACTTTCTATGCATAAATTCCAGTTTGAATGTTCCTTCTTTAATCCCCTCTGTGAATTCACTCATCAAATCTAGTTTAAGTGCTTGTTTCTTTCATTAATGTACCTGTCTAGCTGCTATCTCTCTAACTTTCATTTTTAACGAAAGACTCTTCTTTCTATCTTTATGGTCAAAACATAAATTTTTCTTTTTCTTTTCCTTTCAATGCGTGTTTTAACACTTACAAGTAAAGTTCACTTTAGTAACTAGTTTAAATTAATTTTTTTAAAAGAAAATTTATATTTGCTCTGATATACATAAATTCAAAATATGGAATTCATTTGTAAATAAATTTTTATATTTAGTATGATTAATTTAAAATATATAATTCAATTGAATTCCATATAGAATAAATTCATTGAAAATTCATTTATTTTTGTTTCATAAAATATCTTTAAAATAGTAACTTGAGAAAACTAAATAGTTAATATCAATTATATTTATGTTATGCTATATAATTTTTTATATTTTTATTAAAATAAATATATAAAATAAAAATAATATTAATAAAATTATTATATTTAATTCTGTGAAAAATGTGTATTTAATTGTATCCCTCTCTTGAATGGTAAAAAAGTACTAAAAAATATTAAAATAAAATAATAAGAAAATATTTTTCCAAAAAATAAAATTTTTAAACATTTTTAGTCAAATTTGATAAAATAAATAAAAAAATAAAAAATTGAATTTGTAGAAGGAGAATGATAGTTTTTTTTTTATGAAAAGTTAAATCGCTTAATTTTCTAAAATTCATTTAAAAATTTCACCAATTTTATAAAATTTTGTGTAGTTTATGTTCAATTCCACCTAATTGAATTCCTAAAATGTAAATCTTCAATTTTTTCATTCTAAATACAAAAATATAATTTTTTAAATGAAAATTTTCCAAAATTTTATGAAATTTATTAATTCCAAAAACAAAATAGAATATTGTAATTTACAATAAATTTATTGGGGAGTTTGAGCGAATCAAGCAAACAATTAGTGTTTTATGATTACCATTAAATGCAATTTTTTTCATAATTAAGTTGGAAGTTCAAGTAAAATCCTCTTAATGGTAATAATTGCAAATTTAAATCCTTGATTTTAGTAAAAAATTCATATTACAATTTACTGAAAAAGATATCTTAATTGGATTGGAACAGATTTTTTTCTCCTAATCTTTCTTTTTTTTTAATTATTATTATTTTTTTGGTTGAATTGATCCTTATGTACTTTGATAATTGTGATGCAACGATGAGTTCCTCTAGTCGAGATCTCTTTTGGCCACTTTTAGACTGTGTGTTCAATCTACAAAGCATCTGTACCTTCCTAATCCAACTTTAGTCATCCATATCCAGTTTGCTTCTAATTTTATGTTGGTCCACTCTCAGTCATAAACTTATCTATTAGGTTTCGCATTCTGTCAATCCAACCGCATCAATCAATATAAACTGAATAAAATAAATTTTTGGACACCAACAGATAAATCAGACATAGTTTATTTGGTCTTGTTATCTATTGTATAAGATGTAAGAATTCGAATTCTCTCCTGATGTTATTTAAAGGAGAGGACTGTCCCCTGGTGTCTATCCTGTAATGTTATTCCAATACATCGGACCTCTTTTGTATAAAAAAACAGATCGATTTAGTTTGATTTAATTTTTTTAATTTTTTTGATTTTAGAATCTTAATTTTATAATGTCAAAAACTAAATTGAATACAAAAATTTCGATTTTTTTATAAAAATAGAAATTGAACTAAATATTTTTAGAACCAAACTGATCCAACCAGTCGGTTTAAAGTGCTAAAGGCAAGTTGGTTTAGTTCTAAATAATTCAGAAACACTGGAAAATCAATGTTATTGAATTATTGAATACATCAATGTTAATGTGGGATCAAACTAAAATTAAAAATAATTGATCTCATATGAATATGATATAAAATGCATAATGTACACTGGAAAATCTCTGCTTGAGACACGTGTATTTAAGTTTTATTAAATTATTATGTAATAATCCAGACCAAAAAGATCATATAATCAAAATTCTAACGTCCAATGCGGTGTATCCAATTGGTGAGAAACCATAAATAGTTTTCACTTTTGTGTTTGTCTACTTCACAAATGAGTTATTATTTTTATTTTTTATAAGCAAGATTAATTCTGGATAATGATTTGTTTTTAGTTTGAGAAAATAACTATTTTTACTAAATTTAGCTCGAGACTTGGTCATAGTTAAAACTATTCGCTCCTTCTTGCAGGTGTGTTCGGTGGATCGCACTCGAGAGTTCTTTCCACATTAACTTTGCCCCTCCCTGCAAGTGTGTTTGGTAGGGATTGAATCCGAAAGCTCTTCACACGTATTCAGCCTGTGTTGCCAATGAAGCCAGAAATCATAGGTGAATAATTGATTTTAATAAAAGCTAGCATCGACAACTAGACTAAGCCAATGTTCAAATTTTTCTCTTTATGAAATTAAAGAGACATTGAAAACGAGTGAACCAATTAAAATTAATCAAGTGTATGACATCCTTCTGGGAGTGTCAAAACAGATTAGCACTAATACGACCTATTTGATAACCGTTTAACTTTTGTATTAAACGAATCATGTGCTTATACGGTAACCTATTTTACACTCCCAATCCTCCATTCCGCCGTGACATTATTGATATGTATAATTGAGATTCGAATAATAGAGAGAAGGAATTTTTTCTTACTCCAATCTGTCTTCACATGGATTATTTTCGATGGAACAGTGATGGACATTAATTCATTTTCACATCAGTTGCAGCAATAATGAATATGGTCCTTTTCTATTTTATTTTATTTTTTACCTATTTTCAGTAACAAATTAGTTCCAAGAGTACATACTGTCCCAATTGCATAATAAGCAAACAAAGACACATTGTGCATTTTTAGGATTGTTAGGCGTAGACATAATTGATGCAACTATTCAAAATTGTGTAGTTTCAATCATTGCTTCCTTCCACATGCCACCATCACTTATTAAATAGATTTCTTCAAGCTGGCTACCCATCCATTTCAATTGAAGCCAATCTTAGAATTTCTGAATCGGTTGAAATCTGTATTAACTCAATTTCCATTTAGACGTAGAATTGGAGTATGAGAACCATTAATTTGAATCGAGAATTTGATCATTTCGATTGTAAAAAAAAAAGCATTAAAGTCAGGATTAAAATCGCACTAAAATTAAAATCAAACCCGATGAATCGAGATTAATCGAAAATCAAACATCAACAAGCACTAACAGACTCTAGAAAGAAGCCACAATTGACAAGAAAAATAAATACAGGGCATTAATTGATAAAACTAAAAGTATTAACTAAATTTTAAAAAAACTCATAAATTTAAGTTTTTTTTGGTGATTAACCCTTTATTTATCTTATACTTGTAGAATGTTTCTTTTTTTTTCTGGTTAATAACAAGTTTATTTATCCTTGATAATATATAATAATGCATTATTTAGTAGTAATTCTTTTCATTAAAGGTTAAGTAGAGATAATTAAAAATATAACATATATTAACATTTATGGAGTAGTATATATTTCTCGACTCGAGTCTGACACGACTTTTATTGTTGCGGGTTAAAATGTTTTTGTGTGTATTGTGACAAAATCCGCCGCATAAAAATTTTAACCGGCTACAGTAAATCTGTGTCGGGTCTAACTTAAGCAATTTAGCACGACTCGTAAAAAAGTTGAAAAAAGTTAATAAAAAAATAAAGGAATAAACATTCCCTAGGAAAATTTTGAAACGACACGCGTTTTCCATTTATTTATTACTATATAGGTAGATATGGTATGGCAAGTCCAAATCGAAGTGATGACTGCAATATCTATTATCTACTTGTTCAAGAGATTTACAATTCTAATCTTTGTCCTTTCTTTTTTCAGATATCTAACTTTTTTTTCTTCTGTTATGGGTCTTTGGGATAAGGAAATGTATTGCATTCTAGCACACAACTTTTTCTAAAAGTTAAAAAGACAAACGTACACTTATATTTTATTATTTCCAGCAATACATTATTATTATTATTATTATTTAGATAATGAGATACTATCAAATTTAGTTTTTTCACTTATTTAAACAAAAAAACTAGAGTGATAAAAAATTATTGAAAATTTTTACCAATTTTGTGAATATTATTTAAAAAAAAATGCGTCTATTATATAACTCGTAGTACGGTTCCAATCCATTTTACTTCAACACACATAGGTTATGTTCGGCAACAGTTTTTTAGGTAGTTTTTAAAGTTTTGACTAGTCAAAACGCTGAATCCTGTTTAAAAAGTTGTTCGATAACATAACATTTGAATTAACTTTTAAATATTATGGTAACTTTTTATGAAAAGTTAATTCATATAACGTTTAGCATTTTATGAAACGCTACTCAAACAGCTAACAACTAAATGTCACTAAAACAACTAACAGCTATCAAAATAACTAATTTTGCCGAATAGATCCATAGACATTGTGCATGTTACTGGAAATTATTGTTGCAAGGCATTCCTTTAAGGCTAAAATATATGATGGAAGGTGAGGAATTGCATGGTTGGTCCCATTATCTACCATTCTTATAAGCAACTTCTTGTCAACTGTATTTCTAATTTTCTAATTTTCTGTTTTAGGAAGTAGGTAGAAACTACCATTATCAAAACCTAATTTAATTTAATTACAATGGATTAAGCTTAATTAACAAAAAGGTTTGATGTAGTACCATTTTATTCATAGGGATTGTAATTTTTCTCGTTAATCTCCTATCAGTTAGATCTATGCATACCTACCACCAGGCTGGGCTAATTGCTGCCTGACTGCATGATAGCAGTAACGCATAGACGTTCACTAGACAGGACAGACTCACTTCTCTCAGCTTGCAAAAGCAAAGTCCAAATCCAAATATATTAATAGTTAAAATAATGCCAAAAAGGCCTAGCCCAAAATACCCACAATAGTTATTTATGATTTTGGGCTTTAGTAGGTTTGCTTTGTTCTTGGAAATTCTAGTCTACTTCTAAATGGGCCAAGTCCAATAAAGTTGAAATAATTAAATTTTTTTAAATAATCTTATAATTTTTTTCATCTTACTTTTAATAGGAAATTATAGTAAAAGTCACTTTTTGAAACTTATTTTCATAGAATGTTAGTTTGATTTTAAGTTTAAACTATTTTCATTTGTAATATACTTTTATTATTATGCCTTCTTTTTATTGGGAGGATATTAATTTATTAATATGTCAGGGTTTTAATATGTTGGCGTTTGCTTTTTGTGTTAATTTCCTATTTTCATCATTGTTTCCCCTTTATGTTAATAATATTTTTCTATCGCCATTTTTTTGGCACTCAGTATTTTCTCATGGTTTTTTCTATTTTTACTGTCGTCCATTATTTTTTTATTGTTCTTTTTCCTTTTGTTGTCGTTCTTCTTATTATTAATGTTGTTTTATAGTTTCATTTTTTATTCATAAGGTATGTTCATTTTTGTTTTTGATCTGTTGTTTATTGTTGAGAACATCTCTATCAATTTTTTATATAATAAGTATTACTATAAAGATTAAGTAGGACTCTCGATTATATTTAGATTAATGCGATACAATATATATGTATACATTGTATTTACTCGGTTTGATACACCATATTTATTTGGTTTGATTCGATGCGTTAAAGTATTATTGTAAAGATTAAGTAGGGCTCTTGATTGTGCGTGGATTAATACGATATAATATATATGTATACATTGTATTTGCTCGGTTTGATACACCATATGTATTTGGTTTGATTCGATGTGTTAAAGTATTACTGTAAAGATTAAGTAAAACTCTCGATTATACGTGGATTAATACGATATAATATATATGTATATATTATATTTACTCGGTTTGATACACCATATTTATTTGGTTTGATTCAATGTGTTAATTGATGTGTATATATTTATTTTGTATTTAATTGATTTTACAGTATTTATTCATACAATATATATAGATATACACACACACACCATGTACGTCGTATTTACTATTGTTGTTGTCGCAGTTGCCACTAGTCAGTTGCATCACCGATTGTCATTGTAATGGTTGAATTACATAAGCTGTATAATGATTTGCTCTTATAGTTAGTTTTGGTATTATTGAATTTTTTTTACCGAATTTATTATTATCTTAATAAGTATTCTTTTATGACATTTAGTTAAAAGTGTAATTTTGAATCTGACGTTTGTTTAAAAGTCCTTTTTTTTAATTAGAAGGCTCAATACTTCGAAATAACACAAATAACTATACAATAAAGACAGTCGATCTATTCATTCATTAAATTAGTAAAAACATTTACAGTTGAGAGATCTCGTAACTTTTTATATAAGTGAGAAAATCAATCACAGACATTTCTTCTATCTTATTATGTTAAATAAAAATTATATGAATTTGATTCGGAAATTTTTTTTTTCTAATACATTAGAAGTCTATTTTAAAGGAATAAATGGAGAGATCAAGTTCTGAACTCCAATTATTTTTTTTTTTACCATATACATTTTATCATTAAATTATTAGCATCCTCATATATGGTTGAATTTTTCAAGCTAATAAAATCAAAAAATTGAATTATATTTTTCCAAATCCAATCAAATCGAGTTATATATAGTATACCGAACAATTTAATTAACTTTTTAAAAAAATTAGCTATTTTTTACCATATAAGTTAAAACTAAATTTATCTAAAAAATTACACATCAAATCAAAATAATTAATCTAAATGATATAATTGAAAAAACAAATTATTAGATAAATAATATTTTACAAAATAAAATATTTTACAAATATTCTTTAGGATTTTACAAAGAAATATTGAGCACAAGAAAAATGGAGTTATCATATGAGTTGAAGAAAAGGAATTTTATAATGATAAGAAAACTTTGAATATCTACAAAATTGATTACAACAGGCACAACGGATAACAGTTACATGTGTTAATCAATATTAATTTTGAATTTGTGTCCCAAGTGCCAAGTGCTCAATCTTTTGACTATAAAATATTTTATAGTTAAATTTTGGTTTCCCTCTTTATTGTACCACCATCTATTTTATTTAAATTATCATATTAAGTGTTTATAAACACTAGTAATTTTTTATATCGTTTTCATGTGAGATACCGCAACTCATATAATATACTAATTACACTAATAGTTTCTTGTTACTAATCAAAATTAAACGGGCTTTTGATAAAAATAATGCTCTTCAAAAAATTATTTTCCAATCTAATGTAATTTTAAAATTATTTACCAATCTAATATTTGTGTTGACACGGAGAGAGAGTATTGCACTTAAACCATCTATTGAGTTAATGATTTTAGTGCAATAGAAAAGGTAATCCATATAGATAAGTAGTCAGCAAAAAGTGATATGTGAATAAAAAATAATTATTATTTTGTAAGAGACCATCAATCCAAGTAGTAGTTTCAATACAAAATGAAAATTTTAGATTGTCAATTTGCTTGTTTACTAAAATGCACAATTCATTTGGTGGTTTTGATGCAACTATGAAATATAACCATCAGTCATCAAAAAGTACATGAGAAAATAGTGTTTTATTAAGAGTCCATCGAGTTAATTAGTAGTTTCAATAAAAAAAATTTATTTACTCAAAATATTGTTTCACCAAAACACACATGATCTGGTGTTGAAGTCTTGCCAGTAAACAATATATTTCGAGTCCCTCCCCCTATAACGTATAACTATTATGAAGATTATCGCACTAATATGCCCAATGCATCATCTTCTACACTACAACTTGAGTGAAATGTACCATCTATAGTGTGAAAAATCCATCAAACACTCATTACACTCAGGTGATGGTAACCCAACAAACTCATACTTATTTCTTTGAAATAGGTGAGGCGACGCTATTTCAATATACAGTACTTGCTTTCAATACTTCTGCGGCGTCTTTTGGCACACGTGATAGATCTATATTTCATACTATGCACTTATTTAATGATTTCTTTGAGATGATGATGGTACCCGATCAATAAACTCATTTGACATTTTCTAGCTCACAACAACCATTTGTGAATGTGGTTCAAACTCCTCATATGAGTGTCGGTATAAATATTAAGCATGGAGAAGAATATCAAAGTATCAAAGAAGATATAGTACTCTGAAATGTAATAGGAGGCCTCTAGAGTGTGGCATAAAAGGACATGTGGGTGGACATTAATATGATTAATTTTTCATATATTAATTATTAAGATATTTTTAAAATAATACAAGTTCAACTCGAAGTACTTTTTTACTATTGCTAATTTTTAACTATATAAGGAAATTTTTGTTGTTATTACTTAACTAGAAATAATTGTAAGCTAAAACTACCAAATCATATGTGTCTTTTGGTGAAAAAATATTTTGAGTAAATAAATATTTTTTTTTTGAAACCGCTAGTTAACCCAGCGAACTCTTAACGAAATACTATTTCTCCATGTAATTTTTGCTCACTAGTGGACACATCTCATATTTCCACTAAAAACACTAGACGAATTGTGCATTTTAGTGAAAAGCCAAATTAATAACTTAAAATTTTCATTTTGTATTGAAATGACTAATTGGATTGCTGGTTTCAATACAAAATAAAAATTATTTTTTATTTATATAATTACTTTTTACTGACTATCAGTATGAATTACTTTTTCTATTGCACTAAAACCACCAACTCAATTGGTGGATTAGTTCAACACTCTCTCGTATTAGGACAAATATTAGACTGGTAACTAATTTTAAAATGACATTCGATTGAGAAATAATGTTTTTAAAGATCATTATTTTAGTCAAAGCCCAAATTAAATATCCATTTTTTTTAATTTTGATATCAAAATAGAAAATTTACAAAGCTCAAACACCAACGTTATAATATATGTTTATTATAAATAAAAGTTCAATATCAGATTACATACAATTAAAATATATTGGAGTATGAAAAACGTTTAATGTGTCATTAGGGACGAAGCTACATGGTGGAGGAGAGACGCAATTGCCCCTCTTCTATTTAAAAAATAAAATAAAATAAATTCCTTTACAACTTTGTGATTCAAAACCTTGGCCTATAGAAATTTTTAAGATACCTTTAAATATTTTGCCTCCCTTCTTTTTTTCATAATATTCTCTTAATAAATTTTTATAGTAGTTCGCCCCTTCTTTATAAATCCTAAATTCGTCCCTATGTGTAACCCAATGGATTATAATTAATAAATTTATATATTTCAAATGTATATATATATATGTATATATATACATATGAGTAAAATGAACATATAGATAACCTTTAAAAAATTAATTTCCTATAATTCCCATTAACTAAAATAAAAAATTTTCCATGTGGTAAATAAAAAAATAATCAGTAATTGGGTTGGAAAAATTAATTTCCAAAAAGATAATATTAATTCATACACTCCTAAATGATTCCTACCTAGAAATGGCATGAGAAATTAAGACTAGTTTTCACTTGCAGTCAGCAACAACCAACAAAGATTTTTCATTGGCTGAACATGGATCTCCACCAAAGTATCTATTCCATACAGGAATTGTACATCTCCTCCGCCCTAGACATGTCTGCAAATTCATAGCACAAGCTAGTCAGCAAAGAAACACTAATCAGATGCTACGCTGTGTTTGACAATATCTTTTTATGCAATTTTCAGTGTTTTGACGCTATTTTTTATAGTTTTCGGTAATATAACATTTGAACTAACTTTTAGAGGTTAAAGTTGCATTTTATAAAAAGTTAACCCATATAATATTTAACTTTTAGCGTTTTCATGAAAAACTACTCAAATAGTTATTAATTAAATGTTATTCAAACAGATAATAGCTACAAAAACAAGCTAATTTTGCTAAACAAACTCTTAATGGAATAGCTAACGGCTACTACAGTAGTTAACAGTTATTTTAATATTGTCGAGCAGATACTTAACTAGAGTCGTAATTAGTTACCTTTTCAACAATGGCTTTTGAAGCAAATGAGTGACACATTCCAACACCAAAAGTAGAAGAACAGTTACCAAGTGGGGTTCCATAGCTTGCAAATGAAATATTAGAAATCTTGGTATGTGAAGGACAATCTAAGTGAACTTTGGATCTTCTGCCTTTGTGCTTAGTGTTGGTATTCAGTGTGTTAGGTATTTGGTATTGGTAATAATGCCCTATCCATGTGGACACAAGAGGAGGATGAGAAGCAGTCACATGGCTGCAAATTTGTGAGATTGTGGCTGTATCCACTGATATTTGAAGTGGGTTCCCACCCATTTCTTCCATTACAACTAATAGGTTCCCAGTTGGTTTCAGGAAAGATCTTGGCACATTGTACCTATAAGAAAGCAAATTTAGCCATATATTTAAAGAGAATTGTATTAAATCATCAACAATTCAACATACAAGATTAGGCATGAGCACAATTTTAAAATCAACGGTTCTTATCATAAGAAAGTAAGCAATTTTTAAGACAATTTTGAAATTGTCGATTCTAGTTTTCTTTCGGTTTGAAATTGAAGTTAGATATTTTGTTTCAAGCTTTTTAAAATTCTTTTTTAGATTTGTAGCTTGAAAAAATAATCATAGTAAATATTTCCATTTAAAAAAACTAAATCAATTTAATAAAAATTCTTAAAATTTATTTTAAAATAAATATTATAAAACACAAAATAAGTTAGGAGTTTGTTTAAAAAAAATATATTTTTCACGGTTTCAAACCGGAACCATTGATTTCAAAAAATGAAGAACCGAAATTGAACTTTAAGAGTCCGTTTGAAACATATGAATTCCACAAAATTTTGTAGAATTCATTTGGAAATCCAAAATTTTATGTTTGGAATGAAAAAAAAATATGGATTTGAATTCTATGAATTGAATTTCATGGAATTGGATTAGCTTAGTTCAAATCTTATAAAATTGTTGAAATTTGCAAATGAATTCCACATATTAACCCACTAATATTTATATTAACTAAACTGTCTCTTCACCTCAAATATTATTGACTAAACTGTTCTCATTTATTTTTTTCAATATATTTTAATCTATTAATAAAAATAAAATTTAAACATTTACAGGGACATGAAATTTGAAATTTTAAAATTTAATCAATTAATTATGGTGGAATATGAGTAATTTATTTATATTAGTATTTTTGTTAAATCATGATGTCAAGGTTATTTTAGAAAAAAAAGACAAATGAATTTTAATCTAAGAATTGTTCCAAACAAAATTTTGTGGAATTCAATTGAATTTCTTATTTTAAATTATAGCATACCAAACATGACAAATTTATTTGTAAATGAATTTTATTTGGAATTCATTTATAAATAAATTCTACAATTATAGTTCATTTGTTCTAAACGGTATCTAAATACATGATTTTGGTTATGATTTGAAATCAAAAACCATTAACCACGGTTTAGTGTCGATTTTAACTGGTCGAGTTTTGATTCAGTTCCTATTTGAAACCCAATGTGGTCATCCTTAACTTGGATAGCTTGTTAATAATATTTAAAAAAAAGGTCAATTCAATTTGTTTATGATCCATTGCCTATGCAAAGATTCTAAATCGAGCTTTTGATTTTTAATATGATATCAGAGTTGATTCCATCGTTATTTCTCACATGCTTTTATGAAGGCAGACTATTAAAAACATTTTTCTGAAAAACCTATGTAATTTCTCTAACTCACATTGCCAGTATAATCAGTCAATGATCAATTTTTATAACCCACGTACCATATCTGTGAAGAACCATCTGGAGAGCGATAGGAGGGCCAGTATCTTCCAATGCTTTGACCATTAACCCAAGCTTCACCCTTTCCCATAGAACCAAGGTTCAAAGCAACTGGAACTTCTCCTGCAGGTGCATCAAATAGTGCCTGAAAAAACAAGTTAAGACATCAAATAATATTAGCTAAATAATAATAGGAATTCCTACATATTTATGTTTTCCAACAATACCCCTAAGACATAATTATTACCTTATACCATGTAGGTGAATTCCAGGGATTGGAAAACTTTTGCCACTGGACTTGGGTTGAACCTTGATCTGTGTAAATTTGTAATTTCTCCCCCAATAATCCTACCTGTATCAAATTATAATTTGTAGATTAATGAGATTAGAAATATATTTAGGGGACTATTAGGGATAATTAGAGAAAAAGACTTGCAATAATAATACCTGATATCCCCATGAGTAGTTGGTGAAATCCTTGTTATTACCCTGTTTAGCTTGAATAATCACCCTACTTAGTCCAGCTGCTCTTCTCTCCATATGTGCTCCTGAATCCTTTAAACCCAAAAGAGAAAATAATTTATTGCACAAAAAAAAAGAGTGATCTCGAGCTTCAGTTTGACTTTTAGCTCGAGTATACTTTTAATGAGCCAAGTTCGAGCTCTATTCCACTGTTTGCAAATACAATTACAATAATCAAAATTACAAATTTTGATAATCGGAACTCTTAAAATAAAATAAGACGTAAGAGATTTGAAGAGTACCGGCAATCCAACCATAACACTAAGTAAGGAGACATTATTAATTCCTCCAACCAAAGATACTGTACTTTGGAGATTGAAATGTGGAGTTCTATGACTTCCTTGAGCAGATCCTAAGTATAACAATAACACAACAATTTGGTAAATCACGCTGCTCACATTTGACACATTAACAGAGTAAACAATAAATATACTCGCCGGAATTCATAATTTAACCTCTGAACTTTAACAAAAAGATTTTGTTGTATTCTGAAATTTAACATCGATTTTATGACACCTTAAATTTTATTTTTTATAATAATTTTAACTTTTTATACTAAAAATAACAATTTTTAAGATTTTTGATTTTTACATATAAAATGTTGATTTGCAATGAGGTTAATACGACTTTTGGAATAATAATTTTCACATACTTCAATTATTAAATTAGTATTTAATAGTTATAAGTTGAAATATTTTGATCAAAATAAAAGTTAAAGATTACATAAGATTATTTTATATATGAAAAGTACAAGACGTAGTTTTAAGTACACACAATAAAACGCACCAGCTGATTGACCATTGACAAATGCATGGAGAATGTGGCCAAGAGACTTCACACTAAGTACTGCTTGGGAATCAGAGGACTCTTGTTGAAACCTATTCAGAAAGAACAAAAAATACAGAAAAATCCATTAAAACTAACCAAAATTATTCAGGTTGGAGAAATGAAAAATTTTACTATCAAACAACAATGTGGGACTACCTGAAAGTGTACCAGAGATAATCAGATGCATCTTTAGTAGTACTCATTTGCTCCAATATGGTTTCTGATTTCATTGAAGTTTCATCGAACTCGGGAATTGGCTCATGGAATTCTTCCCATGTTTCTCCCCCATCCAGTAACTTGCTTCTCACCATACTTCTGGTTCCATATTGACTGTTTACCTGTTTCAGCACGAATTTTGCAGGAACAAGAAAAAAAAAGCATTAAAAAATAGAATACTATTCCAAGAATTGCATTCCATTTTCAATTTCAGAGAAACCAAACATGGCCTTCTCATTTCACTGATTACTATTAGAGTATAGTAAAAAAGCAATTGAAGTCAGGCCTTAGCAGTATTGAAGGCAACATTCTTGCAGTCAGGTAAGATGCTAATAGATTTTGGAGGCAAATCATATGAACCATTTTGGAATTGCACTGAAGCTTCATTTTCTGTGTCACTGTTGACTAGAAAAGCTGCACATTCTCCTGATTGTCCATTAAACATATAGGCCTACATAACCAATTACATTTTAAGCACTACTTTAAGTGAGTAATTAATAATTAAATTAAATACTTAAAAATGATTGTTCTTGCTGTCTGGTGTTCTTACTTGTTGTCGTTGGCCTAGAGATATATAGACTGGCACTCCTGATAGTAGAGGAGTTGAGCATAGCTTAATTGCAGAATGTAGCTCCTTCAGATGACCAAATTTAGGTTGTCTAACCAATCCTAAATTCATCATTAATTGAGTTAATATAATTGAAATGCCATTAATATGTTATGAGAAAAGGCAATAAGGTTGAAGAAATGGTTAATTGCAGAAACCCTCTTAGGTTTTCTTTATGTACATTTTGATCCTTATTATTTTAAAATTAGCAATTTTAGTCCGTTTATTATAATTGACAAAAAATTTAAAGTAATTAACAAACTTGAGGGACTCAAATGCTAATTTTTTAACAACAAGGATCAAAGTTAACATGAAGGAATATCATAGGATTTCTTTTTAATCAGCCCTTGAAAGTAAAAAACATACCATACTCATCAAGAGGTGCTTGATCATAATAACTAGGTGGTATAAATGCAGAGGCTGTCCTGCCAAAATTGGTTCCTCCATGATACTGTAATAAATGTTTTGGACAAATCATAGGAGTTGACAAAAATGTCATATATATAGTTTTTGGGGAATCTATTTGTCTTGATTAATTAAATAGATGAAAAAAATTGGCATACCATGTAATAGTTGACAAAGCTTCCATTCTTTGCAACAAGGAACAGTGCAACCTGATATGCAATATCCTCCACTGATCTTGTCCTTATATTCTCCCCATTTATCACATAGCTATGGAAAAACAAGTAATGAAATTAGTTTATATGTTTATTGTTTTTTCCCTGTTAATTAGGTTCTAATTGGTTTTGAAATTAGATTAAATTTACTAAAATTAAATGCATTTCTATTATAAACATTACATTAGAATGCATTTGATTATATTTGGAGACCGATATGGAATATATATAGTTCACCAAGCAAATGTTTTTTAAATATTGGAAGAGAGAGGTTCGAACATGTATTTATTGTCTGCTTGTATATGCATTTACTACTAAATTATGTCTTAGTGTGCCCCAAACGATTTATTTAGCTATAATTTAATTGATAATCAAACTTTAATTAATAACAAGTAGAGAAAGACAATTTGTAAGTAATGGGTAAAAAAAGTTTATTATGAACATTTGTAAGTAATGGGTTTGTGTTAATTTCATGTACGTACCGAGTCGTCCAGTTCTCTGTCCAGATTGCAGGCTTATTTGAGGAATTAGGCCCAATAAATGTCTCTCCACATTTCAATCCGTTGCATGAATTGATCTGAAATATTACGTAATAAGTATTGAATTTTAAATATAAAAAAAATATGTAATTATTAGGGTTTTTAGCCATTAAAGTTAGACAATAACTGATTGCTGATAGCAAATAAGTTATAACTTATTGTTAATTGCCAAAAACTAATAAAAATTGCTGATCTAAAATTCCAATTATGAACTTATTAAGTGCATAAATGGGTAAATAGGGACAGTAATTAGGATCGGATGGAAAAAGAGACTAACCACAGGATTAGGAGCATCATCTTGCTTGCACATAACCCATGGCACCCCAGTGTCAAGTCCCACAGCCATTTGTGCTGCCCATTTGACATATGCTTGCCCTTCCTCCCCAAATGCTCCTTCCACCATCCCATACTCGTTCTCAATCTGCTTCATTACATACATAGGGAACGTTTATTTTTATTTACATCCCAATAATTAATAATTTTTAAGCATATTATTTCATAAAAATTTATTGAACCTGTGATAGTATGATTGGACCTCCTTGTGAAGCATATAGCCCCTCTGATTGCATCATTTTTACTATTTTTGTAGTAAAATTTTGCATCTGACTCTTGAAAGGTGCATTATCTGATCGATAAACAACGCCTGGAATGTCATGCAGCCAAAATGGTAGCCCTCTGCAACACAATCACAATTTTGTTTTTTTTTTTTTCATTTTTATCATAAATACATACATATTTAGCATATAGAATACTACTTAATTTATCTCCTAAACTTGATTTTTTATACAGCTTATTTAAAATTAAGCTTTTCAATTAATTTTAATGAAAGCTTAAAATCAAAAGATCAATCGAGTCCTTTTGTATTCTTGACTGAATTAAATGCATTAAATAAATATAAATAAAAATAGTTACCGTGTTTGAGTTAAGAGAAAATCAAGGTACTGAGTAAATTATACATAACAAACAAATTCAAAAAGCAAATTGACTGATTATTTTTTTACTAAACTTCATAATTAAGGAAGATTGAAAATGGTTTTACCCGTAAGACCATTCAGCTTGAATAAAAGGTCCAATCCTAAGACATGCGTAGAGGCCTTGTGCTTGAATTTCTTTAACAAATCTAACGATGTCCCGTCTTCCACTGAAATCATACTGCATTATTATAATTTACGTTAACCCAAATTCAAAAACTATATTAACAATATATTATTATAAATTTGATATGTTGCCATTTTAATTAATTCGAAAATGAGATTTTTTTTCTCGTTTTAATCATTTAATATATTGGAAAAATATTTATTATTTATTTATTGAGGGTGTATGAGTCCATCAACTTACACCAATAATACATTACCGTTTAAAAAATTTTTCTTTTTTATTTTCTATAAAATATTGATATTCTTATTATGTCAAACGTAATTATTATATTAATTTTACATAAAAATGGATTCATACGTCAGAAGTTAACATTCTATAAAATTAAAATATCTAAATTCCATCTGTGTTCCCATTCATTAATTAAGTGAGAAATGATTTTTTTTATTAAAATGAGAGTATTTACGATTGTGCACTGTAAAAAGAATAAAAATATTTTAAAAAGAAAATTCATATTTTATAAATTTACCTGACTGGGCTGAGGCTCGTGGAGGTTCCAAAACACGTATGTCTCTATCACATCGATGCCTCCATCCTTCGCTTTGGCTATCAAAGATGGCCACATCTGCAGTTATCATGTTATAATTATTTAAAAAAGAAATATAAAATATACATAGTACATGATCCAATGAACGAAGTAGTGGTCATTAATTTTTTTCCCCCCCTATAATATTATAGTTGAAAATAATAATAAATGAATTTAATAACTAAATATAAAAATTATTATTGTCATATGATCATTAATTACTTGAATATTGTTTATTCTTTTATTCAGAAATTCCGCAATATTTATATTATATGATCCTCTGACCTTCCTTTCAACAATATTTTTTTTATTTTTAAAAAAATAAAAGAAACTTTAGCTTACATGTGGATTATGAGTGACAAAGTCGCAATGAGGCATCAAATGGGTTTTCTTGTTTCAAGATTATTGTCTAGTATTTGTACTTTTCTTAAATCTTTTTAAATATTCTTTTTTCATTACTAGTACTTATTCCAAACTCGATTCATGTTATTTTGAATCCACTCCAATTCGCTTATTTTTATTAGTAATTTATTTTATAGTTTTACTTAATAATAAAAATTAAATAGAGTCAAATTAATATATATTTCTATTGAATATATACAAATATATAATTTTGAGTCAATAAGAAGAAATATGTATAAAAGTATTTGCTTAGAAAGAATAATGCAGAAAAGTTTCGATAAAAAAATTACTCTTTATAATTGAGTTAACACTAATAATATTTAATGTTTTCAATTTTTTATAATTAGCTAAATAATAATAATAATAATAATGGTATCATTAAATATTTTTAAATAATAATATTTATCATTAATAATATCTACTCCAATTCTGTTTTACTTTTGAGTTTGACATTCTTCGGTTTTTTTAAATAACTAAATAAATAATTAATAATATCATGAAGTATTTCTTTCGGATTTGGCCTAAATATTTAAAAAATTGTGTGATATTTAAAATATAATTCAATAATCAAGACACTTAAAAGGTTGGATTAGCATAAATTTTTATATTTTCAAAGAACTTTCTTAAATAAAAGATCAGAAAACGAAATTCTTTCCATAGATCAAATCATAAACTTCATTTTTTACAAATGTTTACATTCCTTTGATTCCAACAAAGCATTTATTTATTTCCGTGTAAATAAAGTATTTTATTTTGTTTAATAAAAAATAGAGAAAATGTATGTATCTTGAAAGTTGGATTGGCATTGTCTAGAAACTTTGTTTGAGGAATAACTTACAAAAGAAAAGAGTTAAAACTCGAGCTTCCATGGAAATCTCGAGGAATATATATTTATTTTATCATGAGTATATATTTTATTGTTGAGATCACAAGAGCCCTAATTGTCATTTAAGACAAAAAGTCAACTTTGAAGTCCATATGAGGATATATAAGTCAGCCAAACGACTCATAGAATCTCAACTCTTAGTTAAAGATGGGAAACTCTATGAACGACTCGTTATGCATCAAACTAGACAGAGAATTCCCTTTGTATTTATAAATTATTCTTTTCTTTGCATTTTCAATATTCAAAAATACTGGATATATAATATTTATAAATTTTCATGAAATCTCATATTCAATGGGTAGGCATAGGTGAAATATTGAATTTAAAAATGTTGGCATTACACATCATAATAGATTATAATAAGGACTGTGTTGAGCAATAATTTTTTAAATAGTTTAAACTATATTTTTTACAAAGTTAGATAATATTAGCTTTTAGCGTTTTAAAAAAATCATTTAATTAGGTGGTAGAAACAATTAACTACCAAAACAGCGAAAAATAGTATCAAATCAATTCGAATCTAATTTTACAACTCCGTAAAAAGAATAGAGTAGGTAAGAGGCTTCACTCGTGACAAGAGAGTCGCAAAATTTGGTAGGAAAGTATTTTGTGGCAACATTAATTACATGTATTTTATATCATGTTTTGCATTTTATAAATAAAAAAATTTTCTTTATAAAGACACAATATGAAGTTACATGTTTTCAATATTAAAAATCAACTCTAAAATTTCAGTAATTGGCATTTTTTAAAAATTCATTTCATGAAAACGTTTAATACACTACAGGCAATAAACTTTTTGACGACCAGATCGCAAATTACAGAAACTGTAATGACATGAGAGTTAATTTAGAGTATCGATAACTTACCTCAGGCGTGCTTCGTGGATAGTGAATAGAACCGGAGAAGAGAAGTTTCCGTTGCCCATCAACGATCAAAGATCTGCCGTCATACGTAACATTTCCGCCGCAAACGGTGCCGATGATTACTTGTACTACAAGAAGTAGCAGAGAAATTACCTTCACCATGCCTGATAACTCTCTCTCTCTATAGCACTTAGACAGAGAGAGAGAGAGAGAGAGAGAGAGAGAGTTATGATCACTCTCACTAAAATGAACTGTTCACCCTCTTAAGTTCCTAGTAAACTTGTTAATTAGGCAATAACATGGATATATTTATATGGAAATTACAGAATTTAGGGTAATACGTTGAAAAATTAGGAATTAATGGGATTTGCTACCACAACAAGGAGATTAGATTCCGGAGACCTGCGAAATTTTTATATATTACCCAGTTACAGTTTTTTAAAGAAGAATAGACAGTTGTAATTACAAGAAATGTAATAAGAGAGAGGAAGAGCCGGCAGAGGAAGCGGTATTGTGTTGCACGTCAACTAACTTTGACTAGTTAAGAAGGAATTGGTTCTTTCAGTGTTAGTACTTTGTTAGGTTGTGAGATTTTTTGCATGAAGAAAGACTGATTGGTCAAGTGAGTCATGCAATGCGCCTCTTATGCCACAATAAAAGGCCTCATTTCTCTTCAACAGCATGGATTTTCTTAATTTATGTTTAATTTTTGCAAATTTTCCGATTCTGTGAATACAATTTATATATCTATATATATATAATCAGGAGATTTAATCCCCTTCAAGCCGTAGAGCGTAAAGATTTTTCACTCTCTCGACAAAATGTATTTCTCAGGAATCGAACTTGTGTCTTCACCCTTACGAAAATTGAGGTCGCTAATCACCATATCCAGCACCTTATAGAATTATTACTAAAATTTGTACCGGGAAGAAATAAGGTGCTAAAGTTTATATCATTATAGAATTATATTGATAAATTATTTAATATATATTTTAATGAGAAAGTAAGTGTATTTCATTCTTAACAAGTTTATATTATTAAAATTAAAACTAAATCTAAAGTAAATTATAATAGGCATTTTCATGTTTTATAAATTCACCTTTACACTTTTCGTGAAAAATCTTAGACCTTTAATTTTTTGGAACTAAGGGTAGAGATTGAAGATTGAATGTTGACTTGATTTTTTTTTTTTTGGCATCTATTAGAATTTTAAAAATCTGCATTTATAAATTAGAAACTAAAGGATTAGGTCTAGGGATTAGATTGAACTTTATTCTGAGACCACTTAATTAAATGAAAATAGAATGAAATATATGGCATTATAACAAGTAGTTTATACGTCAAAATATAATACAAATTAACCGCTTGTATTTATTTTAATCCAAAAAACTTATATTTTAATATTATATAGATAAAAAATGAATACATAAAGGTATAATCAATGTGCAACAAACATAATACAAAAAACTATCTATTAACTATATATAAAAGTGGGAATGAGGAGAGGGAATAATTCTATTCTTGATAATACCCTTAATAAAATTTAAAATGTTCTAAAATAACCTCATTGATGACCAATTAAATTTTATTTTAAATATTATGCGTAATAGATAATTAACTATATATTAATAAATATATTTTATTTTAATTATTTTAATGTTAAATAATAAGACTATACACGAAATATAAATTCTTTTATTTACTATATATGTTTTTAATTTTATTTAATTTAAGATTTAAATTAAATGTTAGAGCTAAATACATATTAAATACTTTATGTATTTATTATATTACATTATTTTGCTCTATTTAACTTAATAGATAATAAATTAAATTTATAATCTATAATCTACATACATATGAAAATAAATAAGAGAATTATGTGATTTCTTAAAGTAGCATTAGTTTAATTTGAAATTCCTAATGTATCATTTTAATTTTTTTTTACATTTTAATCGCAGACTATTTATCATTTTGAATATTTTTTTTGTTCTATTTTTAATATTTTTTTATAAAAAATAGATTTCATTTATATTTTTAAATATTTTTTTAGTTAGACTCTTGTTTTTTAACTGGAGAAAATATGTATACGTATATATGTTCTCTATTTGATATTCTAATATTATTATCGAATGATTTTTATAATTTATAATTTTCTATATTCTTAACCATATTTTTTCATATTATATTACTTTTTAGGAGATAAATCAAAAACTACAATTCAACTATTGAAAATGAAATTTAAATTCTATTAATTTATTATGTTTTAAATTTTTTAAAATATGATTAAACACTTTATTATTAGATTATATTAGTTAATTCAATGAAATTAAATAAAAAAATTTTTAATATATTATTTCTCTTTGTTTTTTTGGAGAGCAAGATGTACACTTATTTGAATCATTTATATATTATTGCATTTTGAAATTTTTTTAAATTTAATAGAAGCAATGCAAATATGAAACTATAGTATTTGACTAATAAAAAAAAATTTTTTTTTTTAGCCTAATGAATATCTGTTTAAAAAAATAACTATAAATGTTTAAATTAACTATCATTTTTATTTTCAACTTTTCTATATTAAAAATGAAATAAGGATAAAATTCAAGAGCTCTATTTTTATTTAATATTTTTTTATTTTATTTTTAAAAATTATAGAATTTTATTTAATTTTTCTATAATTTAATTAGATATATTTTTTTAAATATTTTTTAAATAGATATAAAGATAATTATACATTTAAAATTTTAATATTTTTCAAATATTTTTTCTATATGACTTCTTAATTTTTGAATTTAATCTCATTTATATCTTTTTTAAATTTGATAGAGTGCACTACATTACTAATATTGTTGATTATAACTTCACATATTGATTCTCATATAGAGTTGAAAACTCTAAACAATTTATTTTTAATTACATGCTATTGATAAAATTTCAACTTAATTTTATCCGACGAAAATAATTAATGTGAAAATCAAAGTCATATCTTATATTGTCTCTATGCAGAATAAGTCTTGATATATTAGATTAATGTTATAGCATCACCGTATATAGAATATTTGCAGTATAATAAATGTAAATTTGTAATGGTTTTATATAATTAATTAATAATAAAATTATATTTTTTTATTAAAGAAAGGAATAGAGACCATTTTTTTCATATTATAAAATTTCATTGTATATATTAATTAAACCATTGTATTTATTTTAATCTGAATAAGAATTTATATTTTAATATTATATAAATCACAAAATTGAACGAGTATATAATGAGTAGTATTCTGAGATTCGGACCAGTCAGTGAACCAGTGAAGGTATAGGTTCACCAAACTGGAGGGTTACCGAGTTCAATACAGTTGAATCGGATTTTTATATATAATATTTTTAAATATATTTATTAAATAAAATTGAAAATATAAGTTACAAAAAAAATTGAACTCAAATAAAAAAATTTTTCAAATTTAGATTTTACAAAAAAAATAAAAATTAGTAAATAATTTTAAAAAATAAGATATGAATAAATTTGAAATTAAAAATTAATTACCATAAAATATATTATTATTTTTCAATTTAATTAATAAATTAGTATTTGAATTTATAAATAAAAAGGCTCAAAGATTTAAAAATTAGTGGCCTAAATTTTTTGGAGGTCCAAATTAAAAAAACCCATAATTTTTAAAAAAGTGCCCAGAATTGAATCGAACTGATTTTTTACAGTTTGGTTCAATGATTTTTAGCCGATTTTTGATTGATTTAGTTCGATTTTTAGGTTTTCGGTTTTCCAATGCAAGCCGAACCGGACCACAGTCCTATTTTCGATCGAATCGGCCGATCCAGTCCGATTTTCAAAACTATGATAATGAGTAAATTTAACGTTCAACACACGTCATAAAAGAACTAATCTGCGTAAAAATATGTCTAACTAATGGTGAATGGAATGATGAACCGTGAGATAAAAATATAAGTAAAGATGTTATAATTATTTTTTAAATATAAAAGGATTTAAGTATTAATTTGAACATAATTTAAGTATCCAATTATATTTTCTCTATGCTTAAATTCAATTCAACTTTAAAAGTAAAAAATTATAATTCAATTGAAAAAAAATAGTAATAATAATATATTTTAAAGGGAAAATTATAACCATATTCTTATATTTTGCAAAAAAAAAACTTTACTCTTATAAAAAATTATAATTCAATTAAAAAAAAATAGTAATAATAATATATTTTAAAGGGAAAATTATAACCGTATCCTTATATTTTGCAAAAAAAAATTTACTCTTATCTTTTGAAAAATAAATTATGATATCCTCCTATTTTTAATCCCTTATATGTTATTCCCCTTGTCTTTATTTTTCACAATTTTAAAATATACAAGTGAACAATTTAAGGAGAGAGAATAAGCTTTGTAACCAAAATACCCTTGTGACATCCCGACCCGGCAAAACGATCTTAAGAGGATGGTAAAGTAGAGCTCTTGGCAAGCTTCTAGGATGACAGACTAACTAGGGTAGTAGAATGTAGCACACAAGAATGAATTGGACCATATATCGAAATGGGATAACTAATCATCAGAGACGCCTTTTGGTGGAATGGCTGGAGAGTTGAAAGAACTCCAGAGTTAAATGTGCTTGTTTAACAGAAATCCCAAGATGGGTGATTTCCTGAAAAGTTTCCATTTCACTTGCGGGATAAAACCGTGTGAGTTTTGCTGATTTAGTATAGGGGAACCGGTTTAATTCAAAGCGGACAATTCCTTTGGCGGTTAAAATCAGGGCATTACAACCCTCCTTTTCTTCCTCCCTTCTCCTCCATAGCATCATTGCCTGGAAAGTAAAAAATAAAAGCAAAAAAGGACATATCGATGCAACGAAGAACATTTGATAATAAAACTAGCATTTATTTATTTACAATCCTCAAGCCAGTGAATAAATCCTCGATTAGCATTCTATCTATACGCCTTAAGTGGATAAAAACTTTATTTCTATCATCCTTCATTGCAACAGAGGCATCGAGGCGACAGATTTTTAGCCGTACAATTTTGCCGGTACTGCTGTTGCTCAACATTAAACACCCAAGTTTCCTTCTTTTCTTAAACCGAAAAGACCGAAGTTTTTTTGAAATTAAACTCAAACATCGATTTGATTTGATTAATTCTAATCGGTTTTAAATTTGAATCGTATATAAACATTTATAACCAATTCAAATTTGTACAAAATTTCAAGCCTAAATCGCATTCAACATTTAAATACCAAATAAAAAAAAAACTAGATTGATTATTCTTAGCTGGGCCGGACTATGATTCTAGAACTCAAGTTTTTAATTTCAAAACCGTCGATTTAACTATAAACGGGTAGAGTTTAAACCGAATCGCATTGAGGGGTGATAGGCTTTTTTGCAAGTATATAAAATCGCCAACAAATAATAAAGAGCGAATAAAGTATGTTCCATAAAAATTATACACCACATACCAAAATTATATTAATTTATTATTATTTAAACGACAATGAGAAGAATAATTATAAAAGAAATGAAAATAAAATAAAGCAATAGAAAAGAATTCAAGCAAAAATATTTGATGAAAAAAAATCAAGATTTTAAAAACTACTAGGAATTTTGACTTCACTTAATTCTATGTAATTTATTTTATTAGTTCATTAATCAATTTTAATTGTTTAAGTAAAGGAAACAATCTTTTAATCACTAACAAGCTATCTCAATGTATTGTTAGTTATTTTAACCCATTTAATTACCTATCTCTCAATACTGCAATCAAACATGAATTAAATTATTAAATTTTATGATTTTTTTTTTCAGAATTTATAACTTAAGGTCGTTAACTTATGAAATTTCAATGAGTCAAACTATATAGATTATGCATCAAGTTATTATTTTTATGTAATTTATTATATTTTTCTTATCAAAAACCCTTCTTTCGATAGTGATTAAAGTAAAAATAAAAATGTTATAAAATAACAACAATATCGTTTAATAATAATTATTATTTGAACAAAATATAAATATTTGCGTGCGAAGCGCGGATTGACAACTAGTAATAAATATTACTATTGAGACACACTAAACCAATTTAATAAAATTTTTAAAATTTATTTTAAAAAATTATAAGAAAACTAAAAAATAAATTATAAGGTTTTTTTAAAAAAATATTTTTCACGGTTTTAAAGTTTTAAATCAAACAACTAGTTACGTTTGAAAAAATAAAGAACTGGACTCGAACCTAAAGTATACGGTTTCGATTACAAGTTGGAACTAAAAACTATGGAACATGAATCAATGCAAGTTTTGACCGATTTGATTTTGATTTGAATCAAACCATAGTTATGCTTAGTCATGGCTATAACTAGAGTTTTATAGAATCGGCGAAACTTTTTTTTATAGATTTTGATTGACTTTGATGGAATTACAATGATTTTTATATATCCAATACAAAATTAATTTCAAGGCCTAATTGAATAAATTAAAAGGTTTTTCAGCCCTAAAATATTAAAAAGCAATGAGGAATTAAAAATCGCATCATCTTCTCCAAAATCATTTTCTTTTTCTTAAAATCTTACCGTCGTGAATAGTAAAAGACTTGCAATGACCAGCATTATCGCTGGATATCCTATGCCTCTAGAATAATCGCAGGGCGAGCAAACAATCGAGCAAAATCGAATCGAGATAAAAAATACAATCAAAGTTCTTTTATCAACAGAAAGAACCAAATCGAATTTGCCTTTTAAACTGAATCAAATCAAATTGAATTAGTCAGTTCAGTCAATATTAATCAATTTTGCCATTTCTATTCGATTGTAAACCCAATTGATGGATTTCTATGAAATCAACTCGAACCAAATAATAAATTTGGTTCAAATTGAATAAACCAATAACCAAACCTTACTTGACTTAGTTAACTGAACTGAATCAAAATGAGTCGATTCGATTCGGTCGGTAAGTTTGTGCACACCTAGCGACTATCTCGCTAGAAAATCGCATGTTTAAATATGTATTTTTTAATTTAAAATGAAAATAAAAAATATGCCTAGCAATCTAAAGTTTAGAGAAATTTTTGAGTTGGAAGATAAATTTATGAATGACTCTTTTATTTATATCTAGCACTCTAAAATCCAACTAAATCAATAATTTTATAAAATTCATTCAAATTAACAATTTTTTGAATACCATTAAAATCATACAGACTTTTAAAAAGTTACTAATTTTTTTTAACGTGCGTTGCACGTTTGTACTCGTTATTTTTGCTCATAAATTATTTTATTCTTTTATATTATATAATAATATTATTTTTAAAATCTAAGTTTAATTTCACAATTCATTATTATTTTTTCTAATTTTTTCAATAGTAAATTCATTTGACTTAATAATTGATAGTCTTAATAATTTTTACATTTATACATATATATTTTTCATCATATGTAACTCGTTGTTCTCATTTGCATTTTAATTTTTATTTATCTATAATTCTCTTATTAATTCGTCATTTTATTTAACTAATTTTAAGTTTCATGAAATGGTTTGAGCTAAGCTATAGCTAGAAATCTTAGAGTTGCTGTTAGGTTAGATTTGACCAAATAATTGATCAAATGCGAAACTAACAACGAAAATTATAGTTCTTAGAATATTTTTTTTAATTTAATATATAATTTATAAGATTTGGTGAAATTCGAGTAAGAACTATTGCTAGTAGTAACTAAATTTATCAGTGTAAAGATAAATGAATCTAAATTGATATATTATCGTGAAATCATTAATTGATATTATAAATATTTTACCTTATTTTTAGGTAAATTTTATTTTTATACTAATTAAAATTCATAATTGAAATAAAAATATCAATTGACAGGGCTAATTAATTATCCAATGTTCGTCCCCCTTTCCCTAGTTGATTATCAATTGACGAGACTAATTAGTTATCTTTTTCGTTTATGGTTTTGTTTGCAGTCCCTAGATTTACTAACCATGTTACTGATTGTTATTAATTTAATATTGTTGAAAAATAACACTGACATGATAATAAGGATAATTGGACAAAATGTTATAAATTGAATAAGATTGTTTATAATATTTGCCTATGAAAAATTAATAAATTAAAATTAAATTACCTTTATTTTTTCACCAATAAAATTAAAGTTCTTAATAATATTTTTATCAATCCATAAATTTGATAGGGACGTTTTAGGAACCTAATGTTCCCTCTTCGCCTTCTTCCTAATAGAATTTAGATTCAAATAGGAAATTGATATAAACAATCACAATTAAATTACCTTTATTTTTAAACAAATAAAATTAAAATTTTAATGATATTTTTGTCAATTTAGAAACTTAATTAATTAAAATGTTAAATAGAATATCTGAAAAAAGATACATGTATTTTTATGTGCTTAAATTAATTTTTTTTTTATTCTTTGATAGTTGTTCTTTGTGAATCTAAAAGGTATCAAATCATTATTGCAATGTTAAAAGTAAAAAATAATAATAATTAGGTGCTCTAATTCAAAATATGTAAAAACTCTAAAAAAAGTTACAACCATCAACTAAATTAATTTAAACAATAAAACTAATAAAATTATATTTATTACTAAAATATAAAATTTAATTAGAATATTAGGAGTAAAAAAATTAGTACCTCCGAAAAGTTTCTATAAATGCACAAATTTTTAAAAATTAGTGTAGCAAGCAAAATAGTAAAAATAGTGAAAAATTGAAATACAATTACGATAATAACTTTATAACGTGAAAAATTGAAGAAGAAAATCAATTAATAAAATAAAATAAAACAAATAAAAAATTATCAATTCATAAGAATTCCAAGAGATGAAATACACTTACGTTATTGAAATATTTTCAACTATTTCGAAAAAATCACAGTATCATTCTACTAAAACTATTGTACCTTCTGATCTTTCGAAGGTAATATTTGTTTTTTCTCAATGTTTGCTTTCTCTCAATTAGCTCTAAAAGACCTATTTATAGTGAGATTTTATATTAATTAGATTAATATTAGGATTCTTAATTGATTTAATATTCCTATTTAGTTAATTGATATTTAATATTCCTTAACGATTTACCTTAAAATAAATAATTTACAATCAACTAATAATTTTTTTTCCGATTGTTGTGTAATTTAACAATTAAGATTAATATAAATGATTCAAAAGATTTTTATTTTTTATTTTTTCATTCTCTAGTGTACTAATATGTAGGTGTTAGTCTATTAAACATCTTCAAAATATTTTAGTCTATTAAACATCTTTAAAATATTTTATATTATTATATCATATTTTGATTAAGATATAGTCCCAATGTTAGCTATCCCAATATTTATTAAATTATATATTTTTATTAAATTACATTCCTAATCATAATAAAATTAAAAGTTACTAATTAAAATAGGATTAAGTTATTCAATAAAATTAAAAATTATCTCATTATTAGAGAATAAATTTCTAATTAGAATAGGATTAGATTAAAATTATTATAATAATAATTAGAATAGTAAAATAAACACAATGTGGTTTCAATTTAACTATTAAGACTAAATTGTCCTTAATAATATATTTTATCAATTAGAATACGTAAAGGCGTTTTGGAAATCAAATGTTCCCTATTCGTATTTTTATATATTATAGATATAGATAGATAAATTATAGACAATTAAATATCATTAAATTTTTATAATTTTATAAGAGTGAATTGAATACTATAAAATTTTACAGCCTGTTTGAAACAAATGAATAATAGTTTTAGAATTCATTTGTAAATGAATTTCAATTAGAATTCATTTGCAAATGAATTTGTCATATTTGGTATGCTACAATTTAAAATAAGCAATTCAATTGAATTCCATAAAATTATGTTTGGAATAAATTTTTAAATGAAAACTCATTTGTATTTATTTTCTAAAATACCCTTAACATAATAATCTAATAAAAAAAATAATAAACACCAATTTATATTTATTATATACAATATCATAACTTTTTATTTTTTTACTAAGATATAAATAATAAATTTATATAAATAATATACTCACATTCCACACTAGCTAATTAATTAATTATATAAATATATAAAAAATTATAACATTCATCATAATAGTTATCTTTAATTTGTATAAAATGTCTCTGTTTAAGAAAAAAAAAAGATATAAAATGTCTTTTTAATTTAACTAATTAATTTAGAAACTATAAAAATATTTGAAAAAATTATTATTGTTGTTAATTATACTTGAAAACATTAGTGTATAAGATAAAAACTATAGTTTTGCACTAATAATTATGAAGTAAAAAAAAAAAAACAAGAGAAAAGAAAGAAAATACTTCAATCCATAGAAAGATAGTTTTGTCAAATAAAATTTAATGGTTTATTATTATGATCAAGTTTGATAAAATAAATAAGTTAAATAAGTAAAAAAAATTAAAAAATTAAATTTGTAGAAAAAGAGAGTAGTTTTGTCACAAAAATTGGTGTGTTTCATTTTGTGGAATTCATTTGGAAATTCCACCAATTTTTATAGAATTTGATGTAGTTATATTCAATTCCGTGGAATTGAATTCCTAGAATTGAAATCTATTTTTTTTTCATTTCAAATGCAAAAATATTATAATACCCTGAAATTTTTATTTCGAAACATTCCCATTTAAATTTAAATTGTAAATTATTAGCCAATAATATTACGCCACGTAATATTATAGGAATCGAAAATCATTTTGGTTCGCCCGAAAATTTATTGAATAACCATT
>CANUEX010164010.1:0-13610 GCA_948099535.1 Jatropha multifida | reverse complement strand
TTTGGGCATTAAAATAATTAATTTGGTATTGGTTGTCAATTATTGGGATTTGATTTTCAAATAAGATTTATTGATCATTATTGTTACTCATTTATTATTTAAGAAATTATTTGTTAAAGTATAGTTTTAAATGTATCAATGATATTTCATTTACGGGTATTGTATTAAATGGGTTTTAAATAAATGGGCTTATTTAATTATAGGCCATTTTTGTGTTTTTAAAAAGAAAGGAAAAAAAAGAGAAAAAAAAATATTTTAACCTAAGGTTAAAAAGAGTGGTCGACACCCTCTTTTGTAAGGAGAGTGCCGCCCTCTTCACTCACACACGCTCAAGAGAGAAAGAAAAGAAAAAAAAAAGAGAGAGAAAGATAGTCTTCTTTTATTCCTATGATTTTAATCATTAGAATCTACAATCACATGAAATTGAGAGTTAGTAACATTAAGATAGTGATTGAAGTTAGAAAATTTAGGGTGCAAATAGGTTGTGATCACAGAAGGCATTCCGTAATCAAGGTAAATTTCTGTTTTGCAATCCGTATGTTTGATTTTGTTATTAGAGTCATTGATATTAAGAGATTTCAAATACCTAAAGGTTGATATTTATATTTTTTTTTCTTTTTCTTTTCATGGTCATAGAGAAGGGTGAACCTTCTAAGGTTGATAAGGGCAAAGGGAAGGCAAAATTGCAAAGTTTGGTTTGCTATTGTACGGTTTGAGGTTAGTGCTCTACAAGTATATGTCTACTTTGATCTCCTTGAGTGATGTTTGTGTTGTACAATTATACTTGATTTTAATTATTGGAGTTGTTTTCTCATTTATTGATTTTGAGAATTGATGTTTTTAAGTGTAGAAATTGGAGATTCTATGTGTTGCTGGAATTGATAAACTTTGATGCTATGTGCGTTATTAATTTGGTTTAGAACGTAGTTTTGGACCCTTTACGTTTTTCGTCTATATCTGAGCTCTTCACAAAAGTTTTATCTCTACTCCTTAGCTTTCCAAAACATCTTCTTGTGTCTAATTTGGATGCCTATAGCTCAAGTTATGATCTAAAAACTAGAATTGGTTTTGTCATGGCATCAAACTTATATATCCAGATTGATTGCTTCCTTTGGCATCAAAGATATCAAGATTTCGACTAGTGTCCTTCATAAAAGTTGTATATTTATTTGTTAACTTTCCAACGCATCCTCTTGTGTCAAATTTGAGTAATCATAGCTCAATTTATGAGTCAATTAGTAAAATTGATTCGGGCACTGAGTATGGGCATATTTTGTGACCCTTTTAGCATGGCCATGCCATCTAGCATGCCCAGCCTGTGCTCTCCACTGTCCCTTTCAATGTATGTTGTATTTTTTACCTTCTAATGATGCCTAAACACTCTAAATGCATACCTAATGTATTTTTGATGTGGTGTTCTTTCTAAAGTCTCATAGAAATATTAAAGGGAAATAAATAAAGTATGCAATATGATTACGTATTGGAATGATTAGGGACTATAATTGAGTGATGAAGCTTAATTGGGGATCTAAGCCTAAATGATGTATGAATGTGTGATTAAATGAACCCATGTGTGACTATATGCTAGTTTGAGATAAATGTATGACCAACTTAGGAAAGGAGCAGGTACCCTAGTGTTTTAGGATCGTCGAACTATGTTCCTACCTGTGTTTGACTTGATTTTTGTTTATAGATTGCATGAGTTATACTTGACGTATGATATTATGCTTGGTTGCATAATGTAATGTGTGGATAGATGTTATCCTACAACTTTATTATTGTGATGTTGACTTGCTTGACCAATGAACTATTATGAATTGAGCGTGTAATTATGACATGGTAATACCAATTCGGTATTATGCTTGGGAAAGCTTAGTGCTATGCACCAGGTACACTTACTTACTTGACATCATAAATAACATTGGACTAAGATGTTTGTGCATTGTTGCGATCTCAATTGAACTACTTGAGCAAAATATGTATGAATATGGATGTTTTGGATTTACATGAAGCTCCTGAGCTTTTATGATTAATAAGTAGGCTGCAATCAGGTACGCTTACTTGTTATGTGTTTTGCTTGAAATTTTGATTGTGGATGTTAATGGAAAGTTGGTTTAAACTGAATTGACCTAAAAAGAATTAATAGGCTCTTACTGTGGTCTTGGTTGAATAGTTGCTAGAACACGATTATCTATTTATGAAATAAAGCATGCTATAAGATCTAATTTGGATTATGCTACGATTATTGTGACACATGGGGACCTTTGGGTTCCTTTGTGTATAATGAGGTTAAAGACATAATCAGGTATGTCTGTGAATGCTTGTGATGCTATAGTTGAACTTTTGAGATTCTATTTGTGATTGGACTCGGATACAATGTAAAGAACTATAACTAAACGCCTGGGCCCTTATTATGTACTTGGTTGAATAGTTGTACGAATGTGGTTATACTGATACTGATATATTGAGCATGCTACTAATTACTGGATTTGAGCTATGATCATATGCTGGACACAGGGTGTCCCACTTAGGTTGCGAACGCGCACCGACATTCTGTAGGCTTATGCCACCATTCTATAGGCTTTTGCCTAAATCTATTCTGTTGGCTATTATGTCATTCTGATTCTGAATTTGGTAACTATTCTACTTCTATTTCTTCTAAGTTACTAATAAGGCCCATAAATAAAAAGATTAAAGAATGTGATTGATATCATACTGTAACAGTATTTGTTCTAAAATATTTCTGTATATATATATATATTTATATATTTCCATGATATTCTGATCTGGTAATGAGAATGACAACATTATGATTTGTTAACGACACTAAATAATGTTCTGATTTAGAGTTGAGACTATCATCCATTTGTTTTGGGTACATATTCTGATGATGTCCTGAATAATAGCTATGCTCTGAAATTTATCTAACATTAAATATATTTTGAATTCATTCTGATGTAGTTTATGTCTTAATGACGTTTTAATGAAGTGTACACTTGAAATATGATCATTAATATTGGATTGTATTTGTACCTTATATTAAGTTTTGAATAGCACCCTTGAGATTACTTAACTGCTTGCTACGTGAATAAACACCTATTTGAGTTTGCTCTTATATATATTGATTGAAGTGATTTTCTATAATGCAAGTATACTGACATATGAATTGATTATGTGTTTTGGTCTAGAAACATTAAGTGAACTGTGAACATATCCACTTGTACTGTGAGAAACTGTTATTGCAGGCAACATGTATACTTACGGCATGGTATAGATATTTACACTATGTGATATGCTCTTATGTCATGCATGTCTTGATTATAAATGATATTGCATGATCAGATGAGAAATAAGTTGCCTTTGTGGACTATTGTAGTAAATGTTGTATATATATATATATTGATATTATGTATGGTTTCAATGAACTATACCTGTTTGCTATGTGATGCATATATATTGTTGAGTACCACTGAGTTTTATACTTAGCGCGATGTTTTTTTAAACTCGCGTAGGTTGAAGATTTGTTTACTGTGGATCTCAAGTACATGTGTCTAGAGAGAGAGAGAAGATCTTCTACTTCCAGAATAGAGTGTGAGTCTATACTACAGACTCGTGACATGTGTTAGATTTAGAATAAAGAAAGTATTGGTTTGCTATGTGGGGCTTGGAGCTTATTTATTTCGATACATTTGATTTAAGAAATCTAGACATGGATTTCATGCAAATATCAACAGAATAGCATAAACTTAAACATCACTAAATTTCAGTTGCATGTAACACATCACAATCATGTAAAAACTAAATACAACTAAAATGACCAAATGTAATTAGATTAACAAAATCTCTAAAAAACCCACTAAATAAACCAATTCATAAACAGAAGCAAAAAAAAATATCCTTAATTTCCAAAGAAAAACCTAATTCATAAGATAAAAAAAATCAAACAAGAAAAAACCTAAAGAGCTCACCAATGCATGAAATAAAAGATGCAAAGAAATTTGAAACTTACTTGACCAAGCTCAGCAGAGAAGAAAGTAACCCATTTCTCCAATGATATATGAAATAAAAACGAAACAAAAGAAATAAAAATGAAATTTCTAACTCACAAAAAAATGAAATGGAAACAAAAAAAAAAGAATACTTGAAAATAACTTACCTCTAAAGTGAAACCCGCTCCCTCTCCCTTGCTCTTCTCTGAAATCGAGCAAAAAAAATACACACAAAAGGAAAAAAACAATACAAAGAAGAAAGAAAAGCGAAAAAGAGAGAAAAAGAAGAAAGGAAACTTACTTACCTCTCTCAGTAAAGAAAAAAAGCAAATTCAGCAAAGAAGAGAAAAACAAAAATGAAAGAAATAGAAAGAAATAAAAACCAAGAGAAAAGAAAGATAAGATGAATCACTATAAAGGGAAAACAAAAGAAGAAGAAACCAGAATCAAAAAATGAAGAGAAAAGTAAAAAAAAAAATGCAAAGAAAAGTATTAGTGGCAAACATGGGATTAGGTTGCCTCTACAGGCATCACACATGAAAAAAGAAAAGAAAAACAAAATAATGTTTATCAACAATTGAACCCACACCTCTTAACCAAAAGCAAAACACTGCAACCAACATATCCACAAACAATTTTCAATAACATAAGCCACACCACAATTACATAAACTGATCTACGTTGAGGGTGTAAAAGTGACCAATGGCGTGAATAGTGTCACCCACCAAGCTCTTTTAGTGTTTTACTAGTTTTATTTATGACGTGCATTGCACATTGACTATGCTCCTTATATATTCATTCTTCATACTCGTTTAATTTTTATTTATATAATATTAAAGTATAAATTTTATTTTGATTGAGTAGTTAAATTATATTACACTTATATATACAGTAAATATTTTTTTTGATTCTATGTTAACATATTGATTCATACAATTTTTATTATACGTTAATTGCTTTCATTTTATTTTAAGAAAAAACCAAATTGATTATAAAAATCATCATATAGCTTCTATTATACATTTGATAATTAATTTGCATATTTTGTTAATAACTTTCACTGTAATCTCTTGTAGTAAATAAATATATCTTAATAATAAAATAAGAAAGCAATCTAATAAATCAAATCAAATATTTATAAATAATAATAAATTTTTATTTTTGTCTTTTGGCCGATCAAAATCATGAAAGCATTTTAAAAAATTATTAATAAAATTATATTCTTTAATAGAAATGGGATTTGAATTATATAAGATATCAATATAACTAATTAAATTCGAGATATTTAAAAATAATAATTTTTTAGCTTATTTTTTAGCTAACCAAATTAGAGTTCAATTTGTAATTAAAGAAATTTAATCATACTCTTTTTAAATCAAATCTGAATCATCTAGATATATTTATTTAAAATAAATTCAAAAAATGTAAAAATTTTCAAATGCCTCGTTTATATATTATTTAAAATAATAATATTAAACTAAATTATAAATTACAATAATAATAAATTACTAAAAATTATTGAATTATTATCAATAATTTACATAATAATATAATGAAATATTGGACCTAATAAGATAATAATAGTAAAAATTTAAAATTTTGAAATGTTTAATTATATATATTTATTTATCTATTAAAAAAGTCTAAAATACATCTAATCAAATTATAGAAATATTATATATATCTTCAGATTAATTTTTTTAATTGGTTAAAACTAAAGTTATTTTAAAATATCTTAAATTTTGTAAGGACAATATCGCACTATTCCCCTTTATTTTCATCTTTATATATAATAGAGATAGAGATAGATAGCTTCATTTCCATCTTTATATATAAAACTAGTCGAAATTCCGTGCTTCGTACGTGAGTATAACATATTTTTTAAATAAATATTATCACTGAATTATGTTATTATTTTTTTAAAAATTTTTCATTTGCGAATAAAAATAATTCTAAATATTCTAAATAAAGTTTTCATTAATAATTAAAACCCTTATTTATTTAAATATTTAAAGATCAAATTATATTTTTATACATTCTTATATCTAATTTATTCTATTATGACAAATTATATATTTTCCTATGTTCATTTGAAAACCACATTCCTATCTTCGCTTGATTATTTTATAAGAATAAAATATTAATATAATAAGGATATTAATTAATTTTTTTCAAATTTTATACATTTTGTTGGTATTTCTTTTTGAAAATCAAAATAATACCGAATTAGTATTCCTATTTTAAAATTAAAAGAACGCTAATTTTTACTAAGCATTAAAAGACTATGGATTTGCATCTATAGAATTTTCAAACAACAAAAATTTTCTTGAATTTTATTAGTAATTGTGTGATGATGCAAACTTAAATAAAAATTATGAATAAATTAAAATATATAGATTAGATTAAATTAAATTTTAAAAGTTATTATCATTACTACTAAACATTAATTTTTAAATTAAAAAAATATGTGTCTAATTAAAATGTAGAAAAAAAGTATAATATTTTGTGCCAACAACTTAACTAATCCTAGTTAAATTTTAGTTAGAATGCAACTCATATTTTATCCTAAAAGTTAAACCTATCTAGATAAAATTCTATCTAAATAATTCATTATGAATTCCAAACCTATAACTAATTAATGCCCTAGCTAGCTAAATAGTGAGGGCCACTACACGAAGATGACGTCTTGAAATATTGTCGTGGTAATAACTCCACAAAATCTAGAGTGCTGTGTACACTTTCAACAATTGTTCCTTCGCTAATGGATATCAAATGGCGTTTGTTTACCTCAACTTCTACTGTAACAATGCATTTGCAATCAGACATCATATAATTTCTTTGAATTCATGCCAAATTCCAACTTCTAGACCATATTATAATAAATCATATATAATGACTATATTAATCTTTCAGACACCTTTAAGACAATAATAAAAATGTAACCATCTTTCTTTTGACAGTTTAGTCTAATAACCATTAGTTGGCAAGAACGATGAGAAAGCATGCGAATTCTAACTGCTTCAATAGTTTAAATGATGTGCAAGTGCTTGAGCAAAATATCCTGCATATAAAAGCATTTGAGTCACTACAAATTAGCCCATTTCGTTTCCATTTAGAAATTCAGATTTGAATTTGCAGAGACATCAATGTACATTCCATCATTGGTGGCAATAATCAATCGAGTTGTGGCAACCTCAAGGTGACCCATAGTAAAAAGTCGAGGTCAATCCTGAATTTCTTCTTTCCTGAGTTTAAAAAAAAGAAAAAATAAATAAAAAATATCGAAAATGTAACATTCAAATCCAATAATTAAATTTCTCTTATTTTAATTTCCACATAAAATACCAACATAAGTATTGATATAAAAACTTGCACACTGCATCTATACAACCCTTGAAATAGTTATCAAACAGGTTGATCACAGACTTAGATTCTTCCTCTCCAAATGAACAAATGTGTCTGTCTTAATCAAATAACAATAGCTCTAAACAATAATCATATATATAAAACGCTTTTGGCTTGTTAAGAGCAAAATACACTTTTGGTGGCAACTTCTTAGGAAGCAAATGACATCCCCTTGTAGGATCGACTTGAGTCTAAATATCATGGCAAGTAAAAAGAAATAATTTTTACAACAGAGCCACAAAAGAATCATTGCTTAAAGAAAGAGTTATATTATTAACGGAAATTATCACCTATTTATACTATTATTGGATACTGTTAGCTCACTTGAGGAGTATCGGAAACAGAAACATTAACAATCACTTTGCCTTTAAAAATTAAATCTTCGTTATTCCTTCTTGATGCAACTGGTTATAATTTTCTTCTTGATGTCATTGATTATAATTTTAAAAAGAAACTGTCAATAATTCCATAAATTATCATTTCAATGCTAATTACCTCCAGCGGGGATGAGAACCTTACTAAAACACTGCGATGGCTCCCTGAAATTCTCATTGTATACTCGACGGAATCTTCAAAATAGTAAGAACATAATCCAATCAAATTATAGAAAAAATAAATCGAATATTTTAAAGATTCATAAAAAGAAAAATATTCAAACAATTTAAGACTAGATAATACAATAACTTCTCAATTCAAAGAATATGAAAATAGGATCAATGTTCCTATAGGCGCAAAGTTCAACCACAAAATACTTCGACCCAAATTTTTACATTATATATCAATTTTGATTATAATAAACATAGAGCGGAGAGAGTTAGGTGACAAACAGAAAAAAAAGTAAAAAATGATTATGAGATTTTGATGTTAATCGCTGGTTATGAGATTTTGATGTTAATTGCAACTTTGGGAGACACTTTCTCAAGATACTTCTTGCACAGAACCATAAAAAGTAAAAAATTAAAAAAAATAAAGATAATCGAAATTCTTCTAAAGCATATTTTCTCCAATAAATATTGCTTAGATATGAAAGGAGTAATCTCTAATTTGCCTTTGCTCAAGTTTATCAAATTGTTCACAAGATAATAACGTGTTCAATTCAAATAAACTTAATAGATAGAGTTGATAGATTTTAGACAAAGTTATAGCTAGATTAGGTTTCAAAACCTTATGAATTATTCATATTAAATACTAAATATTAAATTGAAAAATTAAAGTTGGCCAATCAAAAAATAGAAAAATAACAATAGAATTTTAAATTTTATAAAAAAAGAAAAATAGAATACTGAAAGGAGAGAACGCCTCAAACCTTCTCTTTTTTCAGCTTTCATATATATATATATATATAATTAATTAATTATATGGAATTAAAATAAAACTCAAACTAAGAGCCCGTTTGGAATAAATGAATTTCATAAAATTTTATGCAATTCATTTAGAAATTCATATTTTCGTGTTTGGAATAAAAAAAAAAGAAAGTAAATTTCAATTTTAGGAATTCAATTCCACGGAATTGAATATAACCATACCAAATTTTATAAAAATTGATGAAATTTTCAAATGAATTCCACAAAATTAAACACTCTAATTTTTTATGACAAAACTAACCTATTCTTCTACAAATTCAATTTTTGAATTTTTTTTTACTTATTTAACTTATTTATTTTATCAAATTTGATCATAATAATAAATCATTAAACTTTATTTGACAAAACTACCCCTCTATAGACTGAAGTATTTACTTTCTTTTTTCTTATTTTTTTTAGACTTCATAATTATTAGTACGAAACTACAGTTTTTGTCATATGCACTTATATTTTCAAGTATAATTAATAACAATAATAACTTTTTCAAATATTTTTATAGTTTCTAAATTAATTAGTTAAATGAAGAAGACATTTTACGCCTTTTTTTTAAACGGAGACATTTTATATAAATTAAAAATAACTATTATGATGAATGTTATAATTATTTTATATTTTATATATTATATATTATATTTATATAATTAATTAATTAATTAGCTAGGGTGAAATGTGAGTGTATTATTTATATGGAATTTATTATTTATATCTTAGTAAAAAAAAGTTATAATATTATATATAATAAATATAAATTGGTGTTTATTATTTGTTTTTATTAGATCATTATGTTTAGGATATTTTAGAAAATAAATACAAATGAATTTTCATTTAAGAATTTATTCCAAATATAATTTTGTGAAATTTAATTTAATTTTTTATTTTAAATTATAGCATAACAAACATGACAAATTAATTTACAAATGAATTCTACTTAAAATTCATTTACAAATAAATTTTAAAATTATTATTAATTTGTTCCAAACAGACCGTACAACTTATTTAGTCAACCCAAAACTATTTTAAGCCAAGCCTAGTCCAAGGGGAGTGCTAGAATATTTAAGAAAATCAACCCCCCAAAAAAAAAAGAGAAATCTGTCCAGACCGACTTGAATCCATTAAATCGAACCAAATCATTAATATTGAAAAACAAGGCTTGAATCGGGCCAAACCCCCCTCCCTCTTCCTCTCTACCCGATCTGTGATCGCTTCCCACCGCCGAAGCCTCCTCTCTTGCCATTTCCGGCCAAGAGCTGTCATCTCGTGCCACCCAAACACCATTCTCGACCTACTCTCAGAACCTTAGCTCGATTTTTTTCGTCCCTTGCTCTATTACGCGATTGAGAGATGTGAGAGCTGTGATTGACAATCACCGATTGGAGAATTGCAGTTTTTAGCGTGATCTTGTGGTGAGGTAGGTGATTTCCGACTTCCTCCTTCATGTACTATGATTTCTTTTGGCTAAATTATAGATTTGAAACTGGGAATGTGGAATTTAAGGTAATTAGAGATTTTGGTTCTGTTTATACGAGAATTTTTAAAGAAACACTCAAATCATGCAGCAATTGCAACTACAAAATAAATTCTTATAAGATAAGGGTTAGAATAATGTAGTTCTTACAAGTTTTAATTTGAGATTCAGGCTTGTGGTGTATGGCAGCAGCCAGCTAGAAGAATTTCATAAATTTTGGTTGGGTTTAAGTTATTATAGGGCTATAAACTCATCCACTTCATTTGATAGCAATCTTAGTAGTGTTTAATGGTGAATTTGGTAAGAAAATGAGAAAAATCATGAGAAAGGCAGCAACTAACTTGATTAATTGTTTATATTTTGCTATGATAAGGAGAAAATATGTTGTATATTGAAAACTTGATAAGAAATGAATGAGTAAAGAATTGATTAATTTATTCTTGCAAGCTTTGGAAGTGAAATTGTAGTTTTCTGGTTATGGCAGCAAATATGCTATATGTTTTTCATGAGTTTTGTAATAATAAGATTGTAAACAAGGATGCTTGTCTATTGTTTGATGAGAAATGAATAAGTTACCATGAAAGCTATGGGTAAATAAGGGTTTTAGAGTTTTCTTTGAAGTGACAGCAGGGTCATAGAGATTTTGTGAGTTGTTGATAGAATGTCTCAGAATTAATGTATTTATTTCAAGTTATCTTACTTTAGTCGTGATTATTGGTTGTATTTACTTGATAAAAAAAAATTGATCGTAAAAAATATGTAAAGCTATAACTTTGAGGTTCAACTCTCTATATTGAAATGGATTATAATCTAAAGAACCTTAAGGCAATAAGTTTAAGATGGAAACTGGAAAAATTTGCTTATATGTAAGACTATAATTGATTTAGTAAAGGTTTTTAAGAGTTAGCTTAGGAGCTTGATAATCATTTATGTTCTTGTGTATAAGAATAAATGTACATATTTAATTATATAAATAATGCTAAGGTAAATGCAATTACATAAGTATGAAGTGAGGAAGAAGAGTGAACTTAAGAAAATTTTCTAAATCATATAATTGACATTGTAATAAGATTATCAGACATTGATGGTGAGGCTAGAAGGTGGATGGAAAATTGAATGGCTTTGGTTACCCACTGGACAAGCTATGTGGGTTTGACTTATCAAATATTTTTAGCTTGTTTTACAAGCATCTAATCCTATTTTTAAGGGAGACCTCTATCAAAATTGTGGTAGAATCTTAATTTTGGCATTGGTTCATAATGGTTAGTTTAGAGTGTTGACAAATATATATAAATATATAATTTCTAATTTGAGCATGGAAGACGAAATAAAGATTTAATGTGAGCTTTTGATAATTGTCAAGATGTGAATAGTTAAAATGTAAAAGAAGATATGAGTTTGCATGTGTATATGTGAGATGAAACAGATAAGTTCAAGAAGGTGATGTAAATTTATATAATCGTTATTTTATAATAAGAGATTGTAACTAATGATTATATTGATTGGAGGATGGATATTAGTTGAGATGATTACCCGACACATGAGTTGTGTGAATTAGATTAATAAATATTTGATATTTGATATTGCTTAATGAGGTAGATAGTCATATTTTTGGAGGAGGTTATGCCGAAATTTCAACAAAATCTTTATTTAATATATTTAATAAAACCAGTGCTATATTTATTTGGAATAATTCCTTATTCTTATTTCAATAATTTCCTTATTACTCTTCTCTCTTTTCAAGTTCACATCTTATAAATCATTTGAGCTCGTTTGGTGCTCTTATGAATCAAAATCAGAACTAGAGTCTTTTCTCTTCTAACACTGTGAGTAATAATAAATAGTGCATACCATCATTAGCATGCATATTAACTTAGTAATCATTTCTATATTACTATTTTATTATTAACATATAAGTATATTAATATCATAGTTATATCTTCATATTTGCATTTAATTATTAATTTGGTGCATCTTGTATTGAATAGCTTGATTATTTGTGTTGTGCTATTGATATGCCTTATTTGTGCGGAATTGAGATAAAGTGGGTCATCATTGGGTTTGTGAGGGCAGTCTATGATACCGTCGGTTTTGTATGGAGAAATGGACGCTCCTGTGTGCATCTAATGATATGGATGATATGGAAAAACAACAAAGTGGCTTCTTGTTGGAAATGAAAGAAAAAAGAGAGAATGGAAAAATAATGAGACGGCTAGTCAAGTAAGGATTAGACTGGTTGGCTATGTATGGGGGATCGGCTCCCTGGTGCACACGTCATGAGAGGGCGGGCCATGTGTGAGAACGGCCCGTCGAGGGTTTCAATGACGCCATAGACCAATCTCCACATGCTTGATTATTGTGAACGTGTTATTGTATGTAGATGCTATTGTTTGCCATGTGCGTGACTGATCGAGTATTCAACTTAGTGCATTTAGGAATCATCTCGTGTGAATGTCAAGGATATGTGCTATTTATTACTATTCACTGAGTTATGAAACTCATCCCCATTTTATTTAAATTTTTCAAGAAATAGCCTTTCTCTATTCTTGTTTTAGTTCTGTTTCCTGCCACCACAGAGCTAAGAACATAATAGATTCCTTATAATACTCGTTCTTTCCATGTAGCTTCTATTTATATGATCAGGTTGTAAGTAGATTTTAGTTGAGCTTCGCAATTAATAGGTTTTTCTAAGATATTTATTTATTAAGTGCAATAAAATAGTTACATTTTCAATGTATAAGTTCTATTAATCTTGGCCTTATGCATTGTGAACTGGAAGCCCATATTGCGGTTGTTATACGCTTAAATGCTCTTGATTTACATTTGATTATGATAATATGATTGGGCTGTGAACTTAGATAAAAAATTTACTTATGATATGGGCTTTACTGTTCAAGAGTAAAAGTTGGGCCTCATTTCAAATTAGTTATTAGTTTAAGCTTATAACGGGTCTTGGGAGCCTTATGCTTACCTAAGTTTTAGTGTTGGTCCGACCTATGGATTTGGGTTGTGACATATATGAATAGGGTATCCGCGAATCTTAAACTATCCAAATATGAACTTATTTACAGTACAATTTTTACTAATAATATAGCGGGTTTTGGGTACCCACTGCTAAACTCGTTTAATATAGCGGGTAACGGATAATGGATACCTAAAGATCTATACTCATATCCTATTCATATCTGTTAGAATCTTGTAATTATTGGGGTAGATTGTGCATATATTAGAAGGATACTAGGAGATTATTAGGAGATAATCTTGTAATTATTGGGGTAGATTGTGCATATATTAGAAGGATACTAGGAGATTATTAGGAGATATTAGGAGATTATTTTCCTTTTTTGAACTATTTTCTGTGTATTATATATACCTTAAACCGTATAT
>CANUEX010163948.1:0-26815 GCA_948099535.1 Jatropha multifida | reverse complement strand
AGCCTATTTTCATTTGATTTAGGGATTTTTCAACTGAGTTAAACTATTTAAATTCGGTTTTCGATTCGGTTCGCGGCATAAAATATTATTTTTGGTCAATTCTCATTGGTGAAAATTTACAATTAAATTTTAAATAAAAATTCTTTTAAAAATAAATTAATAGGTTATTTCATTGAGGGACAGCACTGTAATAATATTTATATCTGAGGGACCTAATGTGAAATTAAGTTATTGATTTTCGAAAAAAGTTTCATTCTTAATAATAATTTTTTATTTTTTATTTTTTCATTACTAAAATAATTTTTAACTATTATCATTTTAATTTAATAAGAGATTTTATATCTCACTTTAATTTTTGGAGTTTGAAGAATTTGTGTGTATATATATATATTTCTTTCTTTGATATACTGAATAAGTAAAAATTTATGTTTTAATATTATATAGATTAAAAAATTAAAGAGTGTAAAAAATGAGTATATAATAAATATAATTAACGTGCAATATATATCATAAGAAAAATTAAAAGCAAGTAAAAGTCGACATAAAAAAATTGAATGATAACCAATAACGAATATATATAAATATATAAAAATAAAAGCATATTTGCTTAAGTGTCACCATATGAAAATATTGCAGCGTCGAGGTGGCAAAAGAAATAGTTTTCCATGTGCTATGTACGCAAAAAAAAAATAATGGTTCTCGTGTTATTTATTAATTTTATTCTTTCAATATATACATTAATTGAGTTAATATTAATATTAATATCATTAATAATATTTAATGTTCTTCAATTTTTGTAATAATTAATTAAATAATTAAAAATATATTAGTACTACTTCATATAATTTTCAGTATCCTTTTTTAATTTAATAATATTAAATGATCATTTTTTTAACCTATTATAATATCAAAATATTGAAAGATTGAGGTGACACAACAAATAATTACTAAAGTGTTAAGTTTGTAAGGACAAAGATTTTATGTTATTTTTTAATTTTTTAAATTTAGATATTAATTGAGTTAACATGGATATTAATATCATTAGTAATATTAGATGTCTTTCAATTTTTTTCAATAATTAATTAAATAACATAATATTACTAATATATTTCAAATAATAAAATTTTTCATTTTTTCTAAAAAAATTAATGAAATTAATACAATTATTTTATAATATTATCATTAAGTTAGAACTAACATTAATATCATTAATAATATTATATATTCTACATTAATTAATAACATTATATATTCTTTCAACTGTTTCAATAATTAAGTAAATAAGCAATAACACCATTAACATTATTTCAAATAATACAACATTTTAATCTCTTTTTTTAATAATTAATGAAATTAATAATATTATTTAACAATTCAATACCACAAATTTCAAAATTATTCTAAAAAAATTAAAAACTAAAATTTATATGATGTTGTTAATTATTTAAAAAAAACTGAAGAATATTTTTATTAATGCAATAAAATTATTGTTTGTTATAAAAAAAAGTAATCGAAAAGATTTTTCATTAATAGATAAAATTAGGAATAAAGCTCAACTTGATTTCTGAACTTATTTAGTAGGATTGCAAAGGTCAATTTTGACCTTTTAGGCCAATTTAATCCTTCAATTTGTATAAAATGATTAAAAAAATTCAATTTCACTTTTTAGGTCAATTCAACCCATGAACTTATTTAAAATGATTAAAAAAGTATTTGACATTTTGAGTCAATTTAACCTCTAATTCTTCATATACTTACAATGTGAAAATCATTATATAAAATTTATTAAAACTATATTTAGGATGAGCTGACTAATTTATTAAGAAATTAATTAATTATAAAATATAAAAAAATGATATATGAAGCTATTTACCTTAATCGATGATTTTGAGTTTATAAATACTATTAATTCAAACATTTTAAAATTAACCTTTACTACTGAGTCATTGCTTATGAAATTATTTTCATATTGAATAAATTAAAGTTATAATGCTTGTTAATAAATTTATTATATTTTAAGAAATGATGTTTTTATGGATTTTAAATTTATATTTATAATTATTAAAAAGTTTGATATGAGTGTTTTTAATGTAGGACAAAAAGAGATGAAAAGTCAATCATGTTAAATTAAATCAATTATTTATTTATAAAAATCAAAACAAATTCAATGATTAAATTGGCAAAAAAAGTGAAATTAGATCCTCTTAATCATTTTATATAAGTTCAACGGTTAAATTGGCCCAAAAGATTAAATTTAATCTTTTTTATCCTGCTAAATAAATTTAGGAGCCAAATTGAGCTTTATTCCGATAAAATTATCATAGAATTATTAATTATTGAGTTCAATTAGTACATAAAGACTTTGAACTTAACAATATACAAATATTATATTCATAAAATATTATTTGAATTCTAAAACAATATAATAAATTGCATATTTCACTGAGTAGATCCGAAATACACATTGATGAATATAACTGGAGACTAAAATTAATAAGTAATATTTAACTTAGAAACCATTTTAATTATTAGTGTTATAAAATAAAATCAATAATTTTATCTTAAAAACATTGATCCTTAACATTCTAAATGGGAATTTTATTGGCTGGACCGGGTCTATGGCTATTGGTTATAGATCAAATTAATGACAGCAAAGATTCTTTAAAAAGTATTCCAATTTTATCATTTTTTTCTCTCGATGTATGATCAGAAATACCCTCATTTCAATAAAAAAATCTTTTTCTTGTTGGTTTGAACCATGAATTGAATCATGGGTCCAGTCTATATAAAATTTTTCCAAGAATAAAAATGTCATTTTAGGATGATTTCACGAAAAATTAACTAAGCGTAATATTTTCACCACTTTATGTATCTCTTTTACTAATTCAAGTTGTAGCGTGGCGGTGGCGGTGGCGGTGGCGGCAATGGACTAGGTGGGGGGTATGGCTTTGGTGGTGGTTTTGGTTATGGAAGTGGTGGAGGGTTTGGTAAGGGTGGCGGTGGAGGTGGAGGTGGCGGAGGGGGTAAGAGTAAGGGTGGAGCAGGTGGTGGATATGGTGGAGGATTCGGAGGAGGAAACCTTGAGTTTTAATTCGTCTCATGTCATGACTGATGCTGTGGTAATAACGTAGCATGCTTCAGGCAATTTACGTGTAAAATAATTAATAAGGCTAATAATAAGGGAATAAATAATTTTACAATAATCTTGACTACCCGATGATTATTGATCAACCAACATGATTCTTTTTCAAAGAATCAAGCAATATGATTAATCTGTCTTTTCTTTTAAGAATAAATTTTAATCTATCTCGTTTACTTAAAATCAAATAAAATCACATTATTTTTCATATTATTTTACACAGTAAAAATATTTATCTATATTCAATATATGAATCTATTTATACACCGATCAATTATAAATATTGTTTTGATTTAGATGAGTGTTTCTAATGATACACTGAGAAAAAAAGAAAGCATGGTAATATTATTTAAAAAAAAAAAAAAAGAAAACCTTCTTTTAAATGGAATTGATAAGATTACTAGCCATGATTTATAAGCTGAAGCCTAATAATAAATACTCTAATGTTTCTAAAATATTATAATTAATTAAACACTTGATATACAAGTGTGGCTATAGTGGGAAACATAAATAAAACTCTCTCTATACTACATATAGTGTGGTGATATCCATACTATATATAAAAGTAGAAATAAGGGGCAAAAATAAGATTTTCGATAGCACCCTTAACGAAATTTAGAACATTCTAAAATAACATTAGTCATAATTAATTAAAAAATTATATTTTATTATTAATATATTTATAAAATTATTTTTAAGCCAATAATGTCTTTTTATTTACGTGGGAACTGAAAGATTTCAAGTTCAAATCTTTTCAACCATGAGTACCTTCTTTTATTAATATTTTTTTCTTTATGTTTTCTGATTTGACTAGGTGTACTTTTTAAAAATAAATTTTCAAATAGAATATATATATATATATATAATTGTTTATTTAGGAGATAAAAAAAATATATTATTTTTATTAATATTTTTTTATATTTATAAGATTTAATCAGATATATATTTTTTAAAAAATAAAATTTTAAATAGACTTTACTTAATTAAACCTGAAATGATAAAGAGTTGAAAATTTTAATTTAAAAATATATATATTTTTGAATCATTTGTTTACTAAGTGAGTTTTGAAAGAGTTTTATTTTTAATAATAATTTTTATTTTTTTTTTACTAAATAATTTATAATTACTATTATTTTAATTTAGTCATCGTGATAACTACATGGTTTATTGCAATAACTACTATCATTTTCTTTATTAAACATTTAGTCATTGTGATAACTCTAAATATTAATTTAGAGTTAAAGATAAGGATTGAAAATTGAACGACAACCTGATTTTTTTTTTATACCTATTAGGATTTTAAAATTTTACATTTATAAATTAAGGACTAAAATATTAGGTTTAGAGATTAAATTGAGTTTTATTCTAAAACTACTTGATTATATAAAAACAGAATTAAATACATAAAAGACATTATAATAAATAGTTTATACGTTAAATTGTATACAAATTAACTACTCATATTTATTTTAATTTAAATAAAATTTATACTTTAATATTATATTGATAAAAAATAAATACATAACGAGCATAATCAATCACGTGATGTAAAAAACTAATATATATAAATATATCGACATGGTTACATACAGATTGCTCCAAATGAATTGCAATTTTTTTCACCAAATCAAAAATCTTAAGCCCATTAACAACATGGGTATTGATCCATAAGACAAAGTGAATATAATAAAGGCAATGAAAGCCCAGTTTAGAGGAGAGAAATGTTGACCCAAAAGTCCAACTAACATTTCTAATTCCAAGGGCTTCCCCCTCTAATAATATGTGGAAATTATAGATTAAAAAAACCCAAAAATCATGTATATATAGTGGAGAATTTATTGTGTATTAGTGCTCCATTATTAAGTGAAGCACTCACCTAATACATAACATGACCCATCTAAGTGAGTTATGTTGGAGAAAGTGAAGGCAAATGTTGAAATTGCCAAACCCCAACCCCAACATGGACCCTAATATAGGGCACCCTTGGCCCCAAATTTTTGAGTTTGGATACGTTGGGATGATTTGGGTCTACAACAAAAAAATAATAAATACTTCATTAGGAATATAAGGTTAGGGTTTAGACAACATTATTGCATTCCAAATGTTTTGTTGTCCCTATAACCTGTTACCAGATGTTGGGAACATATGTTTCCTGTTTCAATATACTCCTTTGGAGGACTTTTTCCTTTTTCTTTTTAAATTTTGAAATTGGAGAAGCAATCATGCAACAAAAAAAAAAAAAAAAAACTCATTTTTACTTTGATTACGGTTTAACTCACATTCGAGTCATGATAAAGTAGAATAAATTTTACCAGAAACTGTTACTAGAACATGTGTTTATTTGGAGTAGATGTGAGGAGAGAATCTGGACATTATGAATAAAGATGTCCAGTTTTATATTTAAAAAAATAAATAAATAAATAGCAATCTTATGACTAAATGGTTGAAAGGAGTTAAATCTTAAAGACGGGTCAAAAAAGAAAAGACAAGCGTCCAGAAATCTATAGTTATTTACCCTAATTCTAGTATTTAAAGAAGACAAAACCATATGATGAATCGGATGGAGCGTAAAGCTTTCTCCGTTGCTTTCAAATTTTTCTTTTTCAGTTGATGGAGAGGAGAGAAATTTTATATAGATGCTTTGGAACCTTTCTAAATCAATTATCAGTTTATGATTAGTGCTTCAAATTCATTTGAAAAAGAGAATAATTTGCAGTAATTGGAAATGACAGATGACCAAAAACACAGAAGAAAATGGTCGAGTCATGAGTCACATAATCAAATCAATAAATCAGCTAGCACCGAAAGAGCGATTATGGTGAGTCATTGAAGAGACAATTCAGGGACTAATTGAACTTCCTACTTTATTATTATTACTTCCATACTAATGTCAAAAAGCCACACAATCTTCCTCAAACATCGCCTCCACTTTAATCTTGCAGCCTCAGCTTTTTCTTTTTAATATTTTCATTGGGAATAATTTAAATCCACCCGATTGATGAAAAATTCCGAGCGAGTATGAATCTTTTTCACCGTCATTCAAAGTGAAAAATTACTTTTATTATGTAACCCCCCGTGCATTAAACATCTTATCATAAAGAAAATGTATTTAACATTTTACATTACTAATATTTTTAAACTATCCCAACCTAAATCCATCAAGTAAGGCATTCTCTGCCAAACCTACAACTTGCGTAACATAATAGGTGAAAAAATAGTTTATACCCAAAAATCGAAACTCGTCATGGATACAAGATTCAAGTACTACGATTAATGAATCTAAAACACATTGAAAACTCAAAAATACCCGCTTTACCTTCATCCCTACTTATGTTCGATGAGACGAAACTCTTAAATAAAGGACAGTCCCATACTAATTTTTTACATTAAAGAAAAATATTATCAACTTGAGCTGTTGGCACTCCCATATTAATTTTGCGCCCCTTTCCATCCTCTGTCTAAGCCGGGGAAAAAGAAGAGCAGCGATTGGCACTTGCAACTTTCTGGTAAAGAGGGGAAACAAGAACTTGTAGTCATCTCAGTCTTCTAATTTTAATTTTTTCTTTAAAAAAAAAACAAATTCTTTTACCCTGTTGTTGTTTACTGAAGGTCAATGCTTCCCAGTTGCTCATCCAGTCTGTCTCCTGCTTTCTCACAAGTAGAATAGGGCTCACTTATAACGGTAAAATTGAGCAAAGCAAAGCATATGTTCAAGCTGAGCAATTTTAATTTTGTTTTTTGGCTAATTGGACCTGCTTTGTTTCCATTAGGGACCACGCCAATTATGCCCACAAATTACTATATCCATTAATATAGTACTGTAGATTCCTATGAGTCTACCCTCACTCTATGCTGCTCCACAGCAGAAATTGCCTAAAACCCTATTTTATTTTTTTAATAATAATAATAATAAACTGCCCTAATACAATAACAAACCCTAGTTAGTATTCTATTATCTTCCCTATGCTCATGACTTCCACAGACAGAAAAAAATAATCTCTCAAAGATGCTTAATGATTGATGTTGCTCTCTCTGGCTGAGTTTTTTTTTAGCATATACTTCCAAATCAGAAACAGCCAAGAAACTACATATGTAGCAGTTACTCCATCACAGTTCTTGATTCTATTTTTGCTCATCAAGCATGCAGTAATAACTGTGCATGGTAAACGTGGCAGACCTCCAATCAAAGACAAGCATCAATTAACAAAGCTTTGACCACTAATTATAATTAAGGTTCGTAAACCCCTCTTCCCTACTTAGATTTCAAAGTTTTCTTTCATTTTTTATACATTTTTTTGTTCTCAAGTGTTCTACATATTATCTATACAGAGTGAGATTTGCTTTGTTGTTCTCTGTGTTGGTTAAGAAAACATGAGAATCCGAGCGAAGTGGAAGTTCCTGAGCAAACAATTCAGGAACTTACACTTCTCTTTATACAAGCAACATCTGTGTAGGGTAGTATAAGCATGGGGAATATTTTTGGCATTGGGAAAGGGATGGGATATGATACCCACACTCAAGTGTTTGATTGGGTTTAGCTTTACCATATTGGATTTCAGTTCTGGCTCTGTACTAGCATAGTGCTTTCACATTTGCTTCCACTGAAACTACATAATATACAAAGAGAATATACGCAGAAAAAATAATTTAAACAAACAAACTTCCCATTCATATATATTAGAAAAAGAAAATTTTATCAATTGGTGAAAAGCATTAGCTATAGAACCAGCTCTTTACCAATTAGTACATTCAAACACATTCTCCGTAAAAGTAAAATTAATTGCAAGCTGAAATTTCCACCATTCTTATTGAAAAACATTCCCATTACGACAATAAGGTAGTAGATGGTTGAACAAATTCAGGGAATAAGCATATAACATAAAATAACGATCATAAAGCATTTAGTAAAAGATATGGTTCTTGTACTTGGATTATACGATCGAAATGGAATACGAAGCGAAATGTTGGATTATGACATCAATCACTCATGAACCTGATGCATTTCTAAACTTTAAATTTAAGAGGCCTAAATGCAAATATTTTAAGCTTTCAACTTAAAGATTTAACCAGCTTACCCGTCCAACTTACTTTCAAAGATGTTATATTTCTAAGTGTGTCATTGAAAAATATGCTAAACCTTCAAACTGAAAAGCTTATAGTAAAAACAGATGCAGACACGGAAGGAAGTTCTGCATGTGGAAAACATCAAATAATGTAACTAAGATTACCAATTTTCCAATAATGTAAGCAACAAAATGAGAAAAAAATAAAAAGGAATCATGCTATGCTTCATAGTTATGTAGCTCCACTTTTCTTAAATAACATGCTAATGTATATAAATACGAAAGAAAATTGCATCAAACGGTTAACAAAACAATTTGTTGCTCATTGGGGTTTATTTTGCATGATTTCTGCAATTTTTGCAATGTACTTGCATCACATTCATGGCCACAAAGACATACTTTTGTCTTATTGTTTTTTTAATCATGTACTTTTTCCGTCTCATACATAATGTGGCAGACCAACAACATACTTGTTTATTTCAATGGGGGCATGTGATGGGCTTTTACTAAAATATTATACATACTTTAAAAGAGACATTACTAATAAGTATCACAATCTAAATCACAAAAGGAAAAGGGAAGATGTTCATGATGCTTCCTAATGCAAGTAAATAATGCAATTAATTTCCAGTGAGTTTTGATTCAGCGATATTAGAATGCTCTTCAAAACCATAAGATTGCAAATTCAAACCCAAAAAAAAAATAGTTCAATCAATGTGAACAAATAGCTCATATCAAATGACAAAACATTTTTTTTTTTTTTTACTATTAATTGTGAATGTATTATCCTGAAAAATTATGTGTTTTAAAGAAACAATTAAACTACATTGCAAATGCTTTCAAGAATACATCATTATACATGTCAAATCATAAATATTTTGTTTTTTCCCTTAGCCAAGACTTCATTATTACTCTCTTCATCATTATTACTCTCTTCACTGTTACTATATTCCTATATAAAGGTTTTCAGCCAAAGTAGAATAGCAGAAAAAAAATACTAAATAGGCAAATGATGTACTGTGCTGGTGACAGACACAACAACCCTGCTCAATTATAATTTTTTAAGTAATTTATATAACAAGAACATTTAAAACAAGTAAATAGATGCATCCAATAAATTTTCCACAGAAAGTATGTTCCACTGAAATCAAGCTTAGATTACACAGTTTACATATAGTAGAAAATTCATTTCCAGTTATAATATCTAGCCAAACGACTTATAATGCACCTTTAACTTTCCAAACCAAGTGTAGATAGCCAATATTGGCTCAAAATGACAAAAACAAATTAATATTTAACAGAAAGGTCTTTTTTTAATTACTTCATACAAGAAAATGAACACATTAAAGACAACGAAATCTTAGTTAAACAAAAAGAAAATGTATCCATCTGAAGAGGCAGAAGCTTGTGGTTTCTATTTGATCTTAGTTAATGTTGCAGTACAAAAACTAAGCCAGTGCAATATGACAAATCTACATTTAATAGGAAAGATACAGAATGGATGTGGGTAGTCTCAATAGGTGTCGGCAATATGGAAAACAAACTGTTTAAACCCAAAAATAATAGTATTAGCAAAGAAACGACCATTTTTCAAGAAACAAAGACTTCTTTTTTTCTTCTTATTGGGAGGAGAGAAATCTTTTAGGTGCAGATACATATAATGTATATTAATTAAAGGAAGAGGACATGTTTTGGGTCAGATGGTTTGTAGAGTAAGGAAAGCTTCTCAATCTTTCAGTTTCTTCACTTGATCCAAATTTTCACTTATTAAGAAACATTAATATAACCATATGAAAATCACATCAACTCTACATATATAACAGTAGGTGTACATATAAATAACATGTTGCAGGTGCATTAAACAAGAGTAGTTGATGAGTAATATTTCCATTTTTATCATCAAAGTCACATCTTTGCATGTCTATTCTAGTTAAGGAGCTCAAGAAACAAAAAAAAAATAATAACAATATTGTAATAATAAGTATTCACATGAGCATGTTTTATTTATTTTGTTTAATTAAATTCTGATCAGTACTATCTTACTAAGACCACTTCAATATGAATTTGCAAAGGAACATTTACGATTGTGAACTTGTTTTTCAAGGAAGAGGGAAAATTTTAATTTAAAATAATAATTAATTAATAATATTATATAATAACAATATCACATGAGCATGTTTTGCTTCTTTTAATTAATTAGGCTTAATTAGCAACCTTACCATTGTAAAGCCATTTCAAAACAGAAATTATTTATTTGCGAACATGTTTTTCAAGAGAGAGAGAGAGAGAGAGTTCTTTTCTTGTTTCAATTTTTCTTTGAGTTACCTTTTGAACTAGAATGATCTCTCATGCATGGCTGGACACTGCCCATACCGCGTTAAGAAAAATGTTGTCGTCTTTGTAGTTTGTCCAACCATAGAAGAAACCATTTCAAACCGGCAAATTTACGGGTAAGCAGGGAAAAAGCACCTTCCAATATCAATATGCTACAACTAGCTAGCTAGTGTAATGCAAATTCAACTCAAACAGACAAAAAATTATATAATAATAACAATAATAGTAAATTTAGAAAAGAAAATCAAGAAACAGCCACATACTACACTACACTATACGCTACATGCTTGTACCAACACAACTTTAGAAAGAAATAAATCAAGAATCAAGAATTAAAGAAATCAAGAAATCAAGAACCAAGAAAGAAAGAAAAATATGAATAACTTAAATTTAAGCTTTGAAATTTGGACGAGAACAACAACAACAGCATGTTCTCCATTTCTCTCTTTCTTTTCTTCCTTTTTTTTTCTTTTTCTATTACTATTATTTTTCATGATCTTGGATTTGGGAAGAATTGCGTACCAGCAATGAAAGTATTGAGTGGAGTTGGGTATAGAGAAGATGCATCCATAAAAGCAGCTGCACTAGATGAAGCAGATGTTACACCACCACCACCTGCAGTAGGAGATATTGCAGCTGATGACGCAGAGACAGTACCAGCTGTAATTAAATTTAACGGTCGAACCCCACCGCTACCACCGCCGGAGGAAGTCTCACCAGCTGGAATATAAGAGCTTTCAGGTCCGTGATCATATAAAATCCCTTTAAACACATGGCCTCCAATATTAACGGCCGTCTGATATGCATATTGATCATCATTTTCATCAATGCCACTCACTCTAACGCAGCGAAATGTAGCTGGAGAACTCACTTCTGCTGGAAAATTCCCAACTTCCAACCCTAAACCAAACAAAAACAACAATTAGAGCGCGTACAAATATATGAGATTAGAAATGGGTTTTTTATTTAATTATATTTTATGTGATTTATGTGAAATAAAATGGGATGTTACATAGAAAATATATACACACTCACGCGCAAAGAGGGAGAAACAGTTTCTTCCCTGTCAATCCCGCTCGTCAGAAATACTAAAAAACAGTCTTCATTTTTTTTTTTTTTCAGGAAAAGAAACAGAAAAGCTGATGGGTTTACTATGGAAGTCGATTTCATTACACGCAATAGATATGGTGTCTCATTCAGTTTTCTTTTGTTTTCTTTTTATATATTTTTTTAGATACTTGTCACAAAATTCTTCTTTTAAAGGAGAGTCAATCACTGGAACTGTGAGTTGTTGGTGTCATTGATTTGGCAGAGAGAAATAAAACAAAACTAAACGAGAAAGAAAAGGAGAAAAGAACCTGTAGTGTAGTTTGAGGGTAAGCGAGTGCAGGCAAGAGAAGAAGAAGTGGGATTTTCTCTATGTCTTTTAGGATTTTGATCCACGCGGAGCTGCAGTTGCTGCTGCTGTTGTTGTAACGCCGCGAGTTGTTGTTGTCTCTCGCGCCGTTTAGAAGCAGGAACCCAGGTGCTTTTTACATGGGTTTGACAATCAAAGCCACGGCTTTTACAACAAGTTCTACACCGCATGTGTACACAATCTTTCTTTGCTTGGTTACCGCAATCTTGGCAACTCATTCCTCCTCCACCACCACTACCACCACCGGCTCCGCTGATAGACCTCATCATCATAAAAGCTGATCTTGATGAAGACTCATCAGAAACGTTGATTGAGCTTCTACTGGGTCCTACACCTAACCCAGCAGCTGAAGAGTAAAGATCTTGATTCTGGTGGTGGTGTTGGTGGTGGTGGTGGTGGTGACGGTGATGAAGAAATTCTTGTTGTTGCCATAGCTCAAAAGTTGTACCTTTGTAAGGAATGTCTTCATTTTTGTACCAAAACCAGCTCTCTTGTGGAATTTCTGTTGGTGGGTTGTTATTATGTTGGTCGTCCTGATTACTTCCTCTACCACCACCTCCTCCACTACCACCTAATGAGAACAACCCAGCCATTTCTCTTCCTGTAAACCTGACCCAATCCTCAATTTTGACAGAAAATCCATATCAAATACGTTGCTATCTGGGTTTCGCTTGTCTTCGAAACCCAGATTATCAAATGGGTACTCCTCTTTCTGAATTCTTATTATTAATAACTCTAGAAATTCTCTTATTGCAAAAAAGAAAGAGGCGTAATCGAATTTTCTTAGAATTCTCTATATTTCCTCTCTAACTACAAATCTGCACACTGATATTCAGTTTTCTCTTCTGGTTTTGATGGTGGATAAATTGAGGCAGCCAGGTAGTAGTAACTAAAGAGCAGCTAGCTAGCGTTAATCGCGCCTTGAATTCTCTTTGCTTTTCTTCCTTTACTTGACTGCGTTGGTGTTGGCGTGGGTGTTGGTGTTGGTGTTGGCGTTGGAGTAGAGAGAGACCATTAAATTCTAAGAAACTTCTCACTCTAAAAACTCTGCAACGCCGCCATAGCCACTCTCTCTCTCTACTGTTAACCCAATTTAATACTCTCGCAACCCATCATCCATCCTCTTCTTTCTCTCTCTCTCTTTCTCTCTGTCTCTCTGTTGCAGTGCTGACCCTTTTAGCTTCTGTGTCTGAGCAATGCCTCGTGTCTCTATAACAACAACGAAAACCAGAAAAAAAAAAAAAAGAAAAAAAGGAAAAAAGAAAAAACTAGTCTCTCTTCTCTCTCTCTTTCTTCATTGGCTATGGACGTCACGATCTCATCTCTCTCTCTCAATCAGAACGAACGATCTCTCATGCTCATCGAACGGTTCTTTTCTATGCCACGTGTTCATCCTCCAGCTTTTTCCCTTCTTTCGTTCCTTTGTACCGGAAAACCCGCTAACTTTTCTTTTCCTTTTAATTTATTTTATCTATTCGTTTTTTCACGTACTAATTTTAATTTATCACGTTAATCACCTCCCAAAATAAATAAATAAAATTTTCACATACACGTAATGATAGACTATTGCTTGTATAAAGTTAAAATTGAAATGAGATAGTAATAATCTATTTTTGTTAATTAGAATTTTCGAGTTCAGTTTTGGATATATAGCCTTTTGGAGTTCAGATTTTTTATTTGGCTAAAACAATTATGTTATAATTTATAAATTCAATAAAGTTATCGTGCCTTATTTTTATTTTAATTTTAAAATTTATGAATTGAATCATTTTTTATTAATTATGCAATTTAAATCATTTAATTACATTGTAATTTTGTGAAATTTGTTTCTAGGAATAAATTTAATTCTACTAATTTCACATCTCTGAATTCAAGCAACTCTAAGAAATAAATATTGTTTTTACCTATTAAATGAATCCATTTGATATTAGAATTAATTGATAAATTTTACAAATATTGATTAATCTTTTATGATAAATAATTTTTAATTAATATTTTATTAAAATAGCAAATACAAAACCTAACTTTTACTTTAAAATTCGAAACTTATTGCGTAAAATTTTGTTGTCATCGTCCAAATAATTACGTCAATAATAGTCTGATTTGGATTTAAATAATACAAGTAAAAGAAGTGACATTGAAAAAGATTTATTTATTATTTGATTTTCTTTTTTCAGACCTTTTCCTTTTTATTTTATGTGAAAGGAAAAAGTTTAATAATATTTACTTCGAGCTGTAAGGCATAGTCTTATTATGCCCTTATCCATTGTTTCAACCCCATATGCCTATGTTTTAGGGTCTCTCCATGCTCAATATTTGTTCATTTTCTCATTTCATTATTATAATAATAAATTTAATAATAATGATTCAATATTTTAAATTTCGGACTCACATATTTATTTAACAGCGTACGATTATTTTTTTCTTTTATCGGAACTGATACGTGGAGAATTTATATTGAAAATTATTCAAAATTCACAATGTCGATTAAGATTTGTTATTTATAATTTATTTTTTCGGAAAGATGGTTATAATTTAAAAATATAAACAGTCTGCGGAAATATTCTTTTGGATTTGTCATTATGCTAGCCATGCAAATAATCTCACGCCAAATCTTTTGGTAACATTTTTGTTTTGTAACAGAAATTTAATTATTTTATTAATATTTTGGCAGTGAAAAAGAGGAGTATTTTATCGAATTCTTAAATAAAATAAATAAAAATAGTAATCATTTTTATATATGTCTTGTGCCGGTATAGGGGGACACAGCGCCACCTCCTCGTACTTTTTATTATTATTACCAAAATAATATTTATTATTTTTTGGACCATTCTTTTCTTCTTTTTTTTTCAACAACTCATAAACTTTTATTGTATTAAATATGTTTTATTGCCATTCAACAAGTGAAAAGAATTATCAAACTTCACTGTAAAATTATTGATTCATTTATAAAATTGTTTTTGTTTAAAATCGCATATTTTACGAAATACATAGTTCTCGAGAAAATACAGTTTTAAAAAAATTATTTTTCAAAAAATATATTTAATATATAAATCAACGCAAATTACCCTCGATTTACAAAGACAATAATATTTATACATAGAAAGAAGGGTAATATTGTGATTTCAAAGATTGTATTCTAGTTTACATTCCATTATCATGAACAGTACAGTTGAATAAAAAGGAATGATGAACAATAAATACAGTTACTGACCCCGCCGGCCTGCAGTATCCATGTATTAGGCCTATCGATACTGATCGTAGTCTCTGTCTACCTAACCAATGCCCATCAAAACCAAAATATTTATGGTTTTAAATTGATTATTTACCTGTTCATGGCCTGACCAAAGCATGTCCCAAGTAATTCCATCTTAATGTGGAATTTGCTTTGTTTCACATTTAATATTTTTTATTAATAAACAAAATTCAAAGTTTAAACAATAAACTTATTTTTTATTTCATAATTAATTACAATCCTTTACACTAATTTGTTCATTACATTATTTACTAGGGTTTAATTATTCAGATTAGCATGAGAAAGGTAATTTTTGAATGTCTAAGTCCAATAGCAGAAAAGCTGAAGAATTAATTTCCATTACCGACCAAATTTATTAATCAATACTTTCAACTTTTAAAGATTTATCATTTTTAATTAAAGAAAGACCTATTAGACGATGGCTGACAGAAATTGCTAATGGTTGTTAGCGATTAGTTGATAAATATCAATTTTCGGAAGAATTTTGATAATAGGTGATGTTAAAATATAAAATGACTAGTTAAGAGTATACTTGTTTTTATAGGTGAATATATTATATAAATAAAAATATTAATTAAGTTTTTAAAAATGAGAATTGATAAAAATTATTACGTTTAAATAATTATAATAAAATAGGTGATAAAAAAATATTAATTTAAAAAAATATTATTAGTAATTATTTTTATCGAGTTAACATCCAAATATAATGTAAATATAATGAGCTACTAGCTAATATAAAAAAAAAAAAAAAAAAGCTTCAAAATGTAATTTACAGATAGAATAACCACTGTTTGACACTTCTATCCACTATTAGCTACTAATTAAAAAGCTTACTAAACACCAATAATCAAATATGTAAAGTCATTTTTTTATAACTATAAACTATAAATGAGGTAAATTCGAGCTTATTTAGGTTCTGTTTGTTTATGCCGAGTAACTTACTTTTGAATATTTTGCAAGAAATTATTTTTTTTGAAAAATATTTTTCAAATATTATTTTTTTGTTGTTTGTTTGTAATATTAAAAATTAATTATAATATATTAAAATCTATAACCTATAAGATCATAAAAATATTTATTATAATATAAATGTCATATTTTAAAAGCTTTATTATCAAATATGAGAAAAAGAAAAAAATAGTAAATTATAAAAGTCATCGGTGAATGATAACCAGTAACGGTGACTGTGATAATAAATATCAATGATTACCAAATTAAAAAAAATCTACATTTATAAAGTTATAAAAAGTTTGTCAATATTCAAAAAACATTTTGCTTTTTTAAAAATGATAATTCATTTTTTTATTTTCTTTTGATTAAAAAAATAATTTTTGTTAACTTATTTTTTAAATACTCCAAATAGTGAAAAAATATTTTTTATAATTTATTTTACAAAAATAAATGAAAGCTTAGAATTTATATGAACTAATTTCAAACTCGGCTATGTTCAAGTGTATCGAACTCAATTATTTATAAAATCGATTCAACTTCAGCTTATTAAAACTCGACTTGATTAAGTTGAAGTGGTTGTTTTATATAATAAATCTAAAAATGCAATATTATTTAACATTTCAAAAGATTAATTTGAAAGTAAAACTTGTAGCTTTAAAAAATTGAAAACGTTATATAACCTTATGGAATTAAAATAATGACGGACTTTAATATAATACTAATATAACATAACGTAATATTTTGGTCTATTATTTTTGAATATTAGTTAATATTTCTTAATTTAATAATACACAAATCATTAGTGCTTGATAGCCACTTTGCTGTCATTTAGGAAGAGAACCGGGAAATGGTCAACGACCATTGAGAGCAAGGATTTGACTCTGTTTCACTCTTTGTCTCCACATAAACCTATATCCACATCCTATGGGACCTACATTCTGGTGGGACAAAGTGCTTACGTGGCAATGAACATCTAACTAAGTAGGATCCACTTTCAGACCAATGGTATACTGGTATGGTCTAATGAAGTGACTACTTTAGTTTGGTTCCTAGTACTAATCTACTACTTGCCTTTGTATTGAATTGTAACATTGGACGCTGCTTATGCCTCTTAGGGTGGAAGGAGGCAAGTCCTTCTTCGCGCGGCTTCAATCCATTCAACGAGAATATATATAATTATAAATAAATTTGAGATGAATATAAATAATAGGATTACTACTCCTAATAAATATAAATATAAATTATTATTAAATATATTTTTTAGTGTGAATATAAGATAACAAAGAAAATGGATATAAAATAATAAAGAGTGCAAAAAGTGTATAATATCAAAATTTTAATTATATTAAAATATGTACTTTTTATTCGTAAGGGAGATTATTTTGAAGTTTTTCACTAGCTCAATACTAAACATGTTTTGATAAGGTATTTTGAATAATTTCTTTCTTGCTAAGACTGAATTCTTCAAACTTATTTTTTTTTTGTTGATTGCTTTTTGGGGCGCTTCCCTTTGATTTTTCTAATTTCTCCGAATAATTTCTTTCTTGCTAAGACTGAATTCTCCAAACTTAATTTTTTTTTGTTGATTGCTTTTTAGGGCGTTTCTCTTTGATTTTTTTAATTTCTCTATTTGCTAGTATTTAAATGAAAATTTTCTCTCTTTTATTTTCTTGCTATATTTTAATAAAATTAAATCTTTCAATTATATATGATTACACTTGAGGTAAAAGTTTAAAATTGATTTAAAGGCTAAGTATTGATAGGGTAAACAAGAAAAAATATTGATTATAGGTTTCAAGTTGGTTGCAATAGTTATAATTAACTTAGGATGGACTAGGCTAAAATATGAAATTCAAATTAAGGAATATTATTAAATTAAAGAGTTCAAATTTAAACTAAAACGTACTATAATAGAAAAATCACTAAATTTCTAACAAGTTACTAGGTTATGATAATTCTTAATCTTGCTTATAATTATCTCAATCATACTGAACTAATAATATAAAAAGAATAAGCAAAAATTTCTCTTCCTCAACTTAATCTAGCACATTATCAATAATGTGTGAAATCAAATAATTTTTCAAACTTAAAATCATGCCTCAACACAGAGTGTAAGAATTATTAGATAAAGATATTAAGAACCTCTTACTACTATTGTATTGAGGAATACAATGAAAATATTAAGGAATATGATGAATTAGAATTCAATGGCTAAAAGCAAAAAAAGAGAGAAAAACTAAATAATGAAGTTAAAAATAAATATCTAACATAAACAAACGGTCCAAAATAAACATAAGGATCAAACTAAAACGCAATCCAAAACTAAAGACATAAACATAAACAAGACTAAACTTAAAAATTAGAAAAATAAATAAAATAACAATACGAAAATAGGAACTCAATCTGTAGGAGGTGGTGGAGGAGGTTGCAATATTTGAATGATCGTCTGGAGTTGTGCATTTAATCCCGTGTATTGGTTCTACATTGTGCCAAGACAGAAATCGATGCCTCCATAGGATATATCTAAGCTAGTGAACCAATCAAACATCATCATTTTCATCCTCTCCATTCAGTTGTAAAACATGTCCATCCTTGAGAGGATGCAAGTTAGCACCTCGTCAGTCTCGGCCTGTGCCTCTAAATGTGAAGGACCTACATAAAAAAAAGTAGAAAAAGTAGGAGGTAAACCTCCTATGTTAGCTTTCTCACCCTTTTCTTTAGCTCCAGTATCTACCTGCTCAATCACATCATCTCCTACTTCAGGTTGTTCATCAACCCCAACCAATTGGAATTTATCTCTATGTCTTACCACCATTCTCATCCTTAATATTACTTCATTATCCAAACGGGTGTTTTTGTCATTATCCAGCACTGCATATAGAGATCTATCCGGGTTAAATACCCTGAGGTATTGCCCAATCCTAGTGATAAAACTCTCCATCACTATACTACTCGAGTTTCCCCTTGCCACCTTCTTCCATCTCACATCCAACCAATAACCTACATTGAGCCTAATCCTACTCTCAATAGCCCACAAGAAATACAGTTCATTCACTCCTACCAAACCATCACTTTCTTTCCTACCAAAGATTATGTAGGCAAAAAATCTATGGATATAATGGGAAGCAGAATTTCTCAAATTAGAGGCCTTAAAACCCTTGGAATTATAAGATTAGAAGTCTTAGAACCCTTGGAATTATAACCACATGAACCCGTAAGTCTTTCCCATGCATTATTTTAGCTAAAACTAGAGGGCACATATGGACTAGCATCTTTAGTGGGAAAACTAAAAATATGAATGAATTCATTAATCTTTAATTCATGTCTGCTCTCACTTAGTTGAAAAGATATTTTTGATTCAACAATATTCACAGTTGAATAAATATATGAAGCACACGTATTCAAAAATTCAAGGGTTAATGGTGCAAACACGTAATCCTTCATAGTAATAAAATTGCCTCACCCAATCTGTTGAATGGTTCAATCATAGCATCTCTTAAACCCACCATACTCAAAGCATGCTCATCAATGAATTTATTTGGCACCATAGGTTTTAAAGCAAGAGCATTGTATCTTTCTAGTTGTTCTGATGTAGAGAGTGTGAATGGTGGTGGTGGAATTTCCAGTGAAGGTGTGGTAGTTGCCCTCCTTCCTCATTGTGGATTTTGCGTGGGAACTAGAGCATTTGAATGTGCTCTAAATGAGGAGGAGGTTCTTTGTCTCTTTGGTGCTATGGATAAGAGAAAGGTTGGTTGTAGAGAAAGAAAGAGAAAAGGAAAAAGAAGAAGAAGAAGAAGAAGAAGAAGAAGAAGAAGAAGAAGAAGAAGAAGAAGAAGAAGAAGAAGAAGAAGAAGATGAGTATTTATGGAGTTTTGAGAGAGAGAGAGAGAGAGAGAGAGAGAAAGATATGGCTATAGTGTTTTTTAGAGAGAGAGAGAGACATTTTGAGAGAAAATAAAAGAGAAGTTAGGGTTATTGGAAAAGAAAAATGTACCTTAAAAAGGAGTTGTCGCAGGGTGCCACGGGCATCGCGTTAGACACGGCCTACTCGTGGAGCCCTCTGCCTCTTAGTTTGTCTTTGCTGGGTATGCCACGGCTGTGTCGTATGCCATGGCTAGGCAGTGGCGCTCAAAAACACGCCTGTGTACGTTGCCCCTGCGCCATGGCTGTGGCTTGTGCCATGCCCTACCCGTAGAGCCCTCTGTCTCTCGCTCTTTTTGTGTTGGTTACGCCACAGGGCCACGGCCCTGTGAATGAGCTTTTTTTGCGTTGCATCTCTACCACGGGTGTGGCCCATCCCAGACCAGCCCGTGGAGTTTGCTGGAAGTACTTGTGAAAGTCACTTGGACATCACGGCCGTGGCATCCACATTGGCTATTAGCGATGCAAACGAAGGCCACTTCATCCCATTTAAATTTTGGATGGTCCACAAACCTTAGACACTTAATTGTAAATTTTAAAAAGTTTTGTTACTCAATTAATAGTGTTTCCCATTTAACCAATAAAAGAGAAAAAAAATAAAAATTCAAACGTTAAATATAAGATTGTTCCCAATTGGTAGTATAAAAGAACAACTTGTTTTCAACATAAATTATCAAATCTAGATTATTACATCATTCATATGATAAAATGAGGCTTCCACAAACTACCATCAATCCACATGAAGCAAGAATGCTTCATTGTACTCCTCACATGACAACCTTTACTTTTTGGTAATTCAAAAGTTTAATAGTTTTTATTTGAAAGAAAGAAATGCTATGATTTTGAGGCTAAAGGGAAAACAGAGGAAGTTCATAAGTAAAATAACGTGCTAGCATATGTAAATAGGAGTGTGCATTTATTTTCTTCCACATATGCCGCCATTTAAATAGAAATGATATCACATAGTGTTTATTAGCTTTCCGATCATCGTGGACTCTCAATTGCAAGTTTTAATAAGTTTATGCACTCAATTGTAAATATTTTATAACAAGACGATCATTATGGACTCTTAATTGCAGGTTTTAATAAATTTATGCACTCAATTGCAAATGTTTTTCAGCAAGACACTAATATAAAAAAAAGAAGTTAAAACATTAAACTTGTCATTATCCTTTCTATAATATATATTTCTTGATGGAATGGAAAATCCAATAAGCCAAAAATAGTATTATGAGCCACATAACAGAGAGTAGTCTTTTCATTGGTTCATTAAATTAGTAAAAATTGATGTGATAGAAAGGATTTAAATTCGAAACCTCTCACTCCACATTAATGAGAAGACTAATTAGATAACACCTTATTAATTTATCCCTTCTAAAACTAAATGGAATCTAAAAGGACACCTATATGTAGCCAAGGTTCACTCTAGGGCTGTGCATGGTTCTTGGAGATCTGAATTGAACTGTAGACCCAGTTCAAAAGGAATTGGAATCGAAAAAGAACCATTTTAAGATCCATAATTGAAACTGGAACAAAAAGAATTTTATGTCTCAATTCTAGTTCTAGTTCTTATTAAGAATCGAACTAGAACTGCACTGGACCCGCACCGAATTTAAACCGAGCCGAAGAACCAATTAGTAAATATATAATTTTAATTTTTGGATATATTATTTAATTAAAAATTTAGAAAATTTGTTATTTATTTTTTATTATTTAAATTAAAAATTATATTACTATTTTCTAATAAATATTAAGATAATGTACGACTCCAAGTGTAATTGACTGAAGCACACTTCATAATTATTAATTAATATTGAATTTGATATTTAGGAAGGAAACTTAAATTTAACTCAATTTTTAAGTTAAACATGCATTTGTTCCTATATAACTTTTTGTATATAGCCATATGTATAATTGTGTAGATTTATTATATATATTAAATTATAAGCAATTATCATTATAAATTTATTAGTATTTTAATAGTATTTTAATTATAGCTTTTTAATCATAGCTTTAGGTTGCATTATTATCATTATTTTATAATTACAACTATTTCTAAACTAATTAATATTTTAATAAGATTATAATTATAATTACAATATTTCTAAAAACATGTATACTTTGTATTATGTATAATGTTGTTATAAAAATTAATTAAAATAATTTAATATTATTATTTTTGTAATAACTAATAATTAATAATAGTATAGTTAATTATAATTATAATTTTATATTATTATTATTATTATTATTATTATAGATGAATGTCTTCCGTTATCGTATACTATAATTTTAGTCCTTTTAATTTAAAGAATTATGGTATCAATATAATTTTTAATAGAGAATTGGAACTGAAACCATAATTGAACTAGAATCAGACCAAATTATGGTTCGATACTGGTCCTAGTTCTTAAGTCATTTGCATCCAACTTTAGTTCCAAATTTAATAAGAACTGAACTATGATTCTGATTTCTGTTCTTTTCGAGAACCAAACTAAAACCGGAACTGCAGAACTTTAGTTCACTCTATAATCAAAATGGAATGGTAATTGACTATAACTTTGGCCACTCAGCTTCTAAAACTAAATTGAAATTGATTTAATACTTTTGAAATTTGGATTACGTTTTGATCACTTTAAAATTGGAAGTGGACCGTGATTTAGAAACTCATTAGGACTTGATGAAAAAAGAAAAAGGACTCTTGAATTTCAATATCTCAATTTTTTTTCTCTCAATTTCAAAAAAAAAAGAATTTTTTTAGAACAAATTATCCAATCAGTTTCTGACAATATTATTGATTTTCATTATTGAACTAATTTTTTCAAATTTAAAATTAAGTAGATTGTATTTTACTGTTTAGTAAACTTTAAAACTCCGTTCAAAGATTTGAATCTTTTTCAACTAAAGCTTTTTCTAAACTTGGGTCAAAATCACGTTAGGTCTATTGAGAGAAGATACAAAATAGTTATAACAATTCCCTTAAATAGTTAATGAATTATCCCCGAAGGATGAGATAAGAAGGCAAAAATTCCAATCTTCTTTAATTAAAAGTCTCGACTTTGAGTCCTGTGTATAAAATCTCTTTAAATACTCGGGATGAATTGCTTTATTGTTCTTTATGGACTTATCCGATCCAGATTAATTTAGCCAGTAGAGTTCGGACACCGAAAGATTAAAATAAAAAAATATATTTAAAAGAATTTTAGAAATATTTAGAAACTTTAGAAAAAAATATAAAAAAATATCTTTTTTGTGTTATAATATTCAAAAAGATGGGAATAAAAGAAAGTGCAAGTAGCTTTCATGAATAGGGAGATTTCCTTTTAGTTATTGGTCAAGTGTTTGCAAAAAAGAAAGAAAGAAAGAAAGAAGAAAAGTGGACCATACCTTACAAAATTAGCATGCGGTTTAATAGTAAACGAAGTCAAATACTTTGTTTGATGGACCATCAAAATTATACACAATTTTCCCCATAGAGTGGTCCTTATGTTAATATTAGGTTAATTTAATAAAAAGAATACATTAAGTAATTTTTTATTTCAATCTATTCACAAATCAATAATACTTTGAATAATCCAATTCGAGTTAATTTAAATCAAATTTTTCACTCACCTTATATATTTAGAAATTAATTCTTGAATGTTGGTTCCAAAAATTAAATTATTGAATAATTTGGGTCTGTTCGATACATTTTATTGTTCTAGCAGCTGTTAATTGTTTAAATAGCAGTTGAAAGAAAAAATGTTCAGTAAAAATAATTATTTAATTGACAATTAAATTTAAAATGACAAAAAATAATATAGTGATATTCACTTAGAACTATAGAATTAAACTCATTATAAAAAAAATGACTTTAATAAACCTAAATTTTCAAAATTTAAGACTACAAAAATTGAAAATTAACTATTTTATATATAAATTGGAAACTTTAATATTTTAGGTATCAATATTTTTAATTTTTTATATTTTTTTGAGTTGAAATGCAAATAAACAAACATATTTTTTTACAATCAATTATGAACAAGTCAAGCATAAAAAAAAATAATAAAAGAACATAATGTGATAGAAAATGATTTTAAATCAATAAAGGGTAGGGTCCTAAAAAATTTCTATAAAAAAATAAAAAATGCTAAACATTAAGTGATAATGTTTTACAAAATGCTCATTTATCCTCTAAAAATCGCTTCATATGAAATCGCTCATTTATACTCCCTCCATTTTTTTTTATATATGAAATGTTCTATTTTGAGTGTTCTTTTTATATAGAAAACTTTGTCTAATTTAGTAATTTTGAAAACTATGATAATATGAAAAGTCTATCTTACCTTTATTTAATTTTTTTATGAAGTTTTTAGTATGGGAGATTCTCAATATAGTGGCAAGACAAAAATAGAAATGAAAAGCGGATTTTTTACATCAATTTTCATTGGAAAAAAGAGTGCTAGTATAGGATATTTGAATGAAAAATAGCAGCAAAACTTTCATGTCGACCACATTGAAAGAAATTTTCAAAGAGTTCCCTGAATATTAAAAAATTGCGATATTTAAAATACGTTTTCAATAATCAAAGTCAATTAGAAGGTCAAACGAATATAAATTTTTATATTTTGCACACAATTTTTTAAATAAAGGACAAAAAATAAATTTCTCTCCATATGTTAGAGCATAAACTTCATTTTTGTAACTATTTGTATTCCCTTTCATTCCAACAAAACATTTAGAACTTCAAACTTTTTTAATTTTGATGAAAAATTAATTGTTTCTATATAAAAAACGGAGGGAGTACTGTTTACATGTTAATTATTAATCATAATTATTAATAAGTCAACAGCTAACCACAACCACTTGATAAAACAAGTTATGAAATACTAATCGAATCAATTTATCAACAATTAAAATAAAAATCGATAATATGTTTATGTTTTATATTAATATTTTTTATCAGCAATAATTTTTTTAATTATTGAAATTCGGGAAAAGTTTAACATCCTCAAACATCTAAATTTGGATCATCAACTTAAAATCTATACTTGAGATAAGAAAAAAAAAAGAAAAAAGAAAAAATACACTTAAAAGAAGGCTTGAACCTCCAATCCAACCTAGTAATTGAACGCCACGTGCTCTAACCGACTAAGTTGTTTTAACAACATTTAATATATTTATATCTAGTTTTTAATGTAAAAAGGAAGAAGGGAAAAGAAAGCTTAATTCTATGAATTGGGACCTTGACTTGTTCAATTATTTACTAAAGTGTGACATTCATTTCCAAATAAAATGTCACATTGATATTGTACTAATATTTAGTTGATATGTCACATGAAATCATAGTGAAGTGGTCTTGCATTTGATGATGATGATTCTTTGCTGCTATTTCAAGAGAAAATGAATTTGTGTAAACACAAAATCAATGTAGCTTAACTTTCCAAAATTGCATTACTAATGGAATATGAATGTGTTTTTTTTTTTTTTTTTGAGTATTGAAATGGGATATTTGAACTATTGTTAAGTTGTATATGCACTTACGACTAGACTATGTCTCGATATGCAAAATGAGTTTTGAATTTGAACGTATATTTAAAATAGACACTTACTATTAATTAAGTTAAAATATACAAATTCTAATTCTAGCTTGTTAAAAGTTTTTCTTCTTTTCTTTTTATAATAGAAAGAAAAAGAGAAATGCTAAAAATAATAAAATAAGATGTAAAGCCCACTTACTAACTAGTCGTCCTTAGAATTCTCTTGTTTTACTATTATTACTTCAAAAAAAAAATATCAAATTAACACTATGCTTAATACATGACTTTTGCTATTATTTGTGAAAAGCTTCACAAGATAATTAAAAAAACATGTCTCCGTTAAGGATGACAATTTACTTGACTAAGTAGATACTCGATAAGATCTGATATGATTTTGGCGAACTTGATAGTAAATAAACGAGTTTGGGATGGATTCAGATAGTATTTTCACGACTCGTATTGGATTTGAGTTGAGTTCAAGAACTCGGATACTCGCTGCCCATTATTCGATTAATTAATATTTTAAAAATATTTAAAATAATTATTTTTATATAGAAAATTATATATATTTATACACTCATTTTTAATTATATTAATGCTATAATTATATTTAGTATTTATATTATATATTTTTATTAAATCAAAATAATAATTTTATATTTTTTACTTATTTTTTATTTTTTATTTTTGAAAAATAAAAAATATATATTTTTAATGTAAACAGATTTGAGTATTTAAATAGATAATTATAATCGAGGTCGGGATAAATTTAGTTATTAAAAGTGAATTTTTATATGAATTTGAATATATAAATTTTTAATTGGGTACTTAAATGAATTTGAGTATTTATAATGCATTTAACGATAATTTTATTATATAATTTTATTATTTTTGAATGATGTTATAAATGAAATACTGTTATTTCATTTTTTAATGCTGCTCCACGCATCACGCAGGTGCTAACACTAGTATATATAAAAGCAGAGTAATTTACATTATATAAAAGTCAAGTGTAAACTTTTGAAATTATCAAATATGAGGAGGACAATAATTATTTAGCATAAAAAGATAATGTGTATGAAATAACCCATTAATTTATTTTTAAAAGAATTTTTATTTAAAATTTAATTGTAAATTTTCACCAATGAGAATTGACCAAAAATAATATTTTATGTCGCGAACCGAATCGAAAACCGAATTTAAATAGTTTAACTC
>CANUEX010163946.1:0-42646 GCA_948099535.1 Jatropha multifida | reverse complement strand
GGGTTTTTCGACTGAGTTAGACTATTTAAATTCAGTTTTCGATTTGGTTCGCGGCATAAAATATTATTTTTGGCCAATTCTCATTGGTGAAAATTTACAATTAAATTTTAAATAAAAATTCTTTTAAAAATAAATTAATGGGTTATTTCATTAATACATGAAATTTTAAAATTTAATTAATTAATTATGGTGTAATATGAGTGTATTTATTATATTAGTGTTTTTATTAAATTACTATATCAATGGTATTTTAAAAAATAAAAATAAATGAATTTTTATTTAAGAATTATTCCAATATAATTTTATGAAATTCAATTCAATTTTTTATTTTAAATTATAGTATACTAAACATGACAAATTCATTTATAAATAAACTGTATTTTAGAATTCATATATATATATATATAAAAGCTGAAACAGAGAGAAGGTTTGAAAGCCTACTCTTTGTTCAACATTCTATTTTTCTTTTTTTATAAATTTTTAATTTTTTTTATTTTCTTATATTGTGATTAGACAATGTAAATATTTTAATTAATAGTTTATTATAAATTATTCATATTAAATTATTTAAATTATTAAACCTTATCTATAGATAAGTGTAAGTATTTATCCATCCTTAAAATATGTCATTTAAATTGTTTAAATTATAAACTACCTAAAATTTAGCTGAATTTTTAATCCAAACACACATTATAGTTTTTCTATATAACCTTGCTCCTTGAATGGTTTGTATCTCTTTGCACAGTATTTTTTTCTTTCATTTTTTTTATTTTTATTGTTTTTTTATTTTATTTTATAGCACAATAGTTCATCCATCATCGATTTATTATATTGAATTTGACCTATAAATTGTCACTGTCTATTATTTAAATCACTAAACTTTATTTATATATAACTATCTATCTTAAAACACGTTATTTGAATTACTTAAATTATAAACTACCTATAATTTAGCTGAATTTTTAAATTGAAATACAAATTATAGTTTGTGTATAACACTACTCCTTCAATGGTTTTATATATTGTTGAATTTTCATTGATCCACGTAAAATGCTTTCTCGATGATTTTAAATTCAATTTATCAGCAGTTTATGGTTTCAATTTTACTGAGCTTATGGAAATGATCAAAATTTTGGAAAAGAAAAATGAAAATATGTAGTGATTTAGGGTGGAAATTTATATTTACCTATTTGATATTTGTTGCTCGCGACATGTTTTACATTTTTTTTTATCAAGGTTGTTAATTTATTTTGAATTGTATATAGTGACTGTGTAATTTTCAAAGAGATTAATTAGTTTGTGATAAAAGTAAGTACTTTGCATCAGTTTTATATAAATCAAATTATTTGTTAGTCAATAGAAAATATTTTGCTGATTATAGTTTTTATTGAATGATAATAAATTGACTTTTTCCATTTTTTTATTGATATGAATGCAGATAGATTTATCTTCACATATTGTTAAGGTCTTCTTGACTTTAAAGGTATGTGATCTTTTTTTTTAACACTACTATTATATGCTTTAAAGGTATGAAATTCACATTTGGTTGAATTTTATGCTTTTAATCTTTTAAATTGATTAACAACCGTGCGTTTCAAGTGATACTTAGAATCATGTATAATCTTTGTACTTTTTATGGAGTGCAATTCAAGTTGTTCATTTTATTTTATTTTAATATGGATATCCTAAAGGTGGAAAATACTGGAACAACTGATGCTTCTAAAATCCTTCTCGCTCTCCCACCTACTTAAGTTGATCATTTGGCACTGGTCAAAGCACAAGTGGCTACAAGAAAGCAGAAGAAGCGAACTTATGTGCCTCTTGATGTAAAACCAAGAGAGCTACCTGAGGCACCAAATGGAACCAAGTATTTTGTCTTATCTTTGCTAAATCCATTAAAATCTAGAGGTGCTCTATATACTAACACATTCTCTGGAATGTTTTCCAGCTGAGATAAGCCAATAAGAACCACAATTGGTATATTACCATAATAGTGCTATACTATTGTCACCATATTATATTAGGCAGCAGATAAATTTTATCAAGACACCAACTCGAAAAGTAGAATCATTTAGAAGACTTGGTTGGATTCACGGTGAAGGTGTTGAAATGTTTTTCACGTGCTTATTTGCTGTGTAGTCTGCTGATCATCATATTTCATGAAAAATTATTTTCTAAATAAAATGGCTGGGTTTCCTTTTTTTTGTTAAATTTTTTTTATATATATATATATATATATAAATTGAGACTTCAATTTGAAAAAAATTTTATATGTGGTCTCATCTATATCTATCCATAAATTTGAGAAATATCTTTCACCAATATTGTTTATTGGTTTATCATATAAATATTGCACACTAAAATAATTGATGTTAATGTCAAAATTAAATTAAATTTTTTAGCTATTTTCTATAATTAATTAATAATAAAATTATTTTTTTTATTAATGTCATAATTTTTAAAATTATATTTAATGTTTTTTAGAGAGTATAGGAATATAAGAGGATAGTGGGATGAAATTTTTATTTTTTTTTAGGAAAAAGAAAAAAACATCTCCAACCAATTGGAGTAAGAGAGTTGCATGTTTTACATAAAATCAAGTATTGTAAATTTTCATTTACTATTAAATATTTTGTTAACATCATGAGTAACAATAGTGTTTTTTTCCAATGATTTTAATTTTTTTCTCTTTTTTTAAGTATTATTCCTTTTTTTTTAATAAAATCTATTGATAAAAAAGGAGACAGCTTTCATGTTTAATTTTATAAATAAAAAATACATATAATTATTAATATTATTAATCAAAATAAAGAATAATAAATTATTTAAATAAGATATTGATATCCGCGCGCTTCGCGAGGTACTAGGAATGACTCGTGTTAGAAATGATACTAAGGGTAAATTTATGTATTCCCCCGCTTATCTTTTTATCCGAGTGAAACTCAAAAAATTGCTATTAATATGGATCTTCATGTGAATCAAATCATTCTCCAGAATTGCTTTGGGTTTGGGCTATTTGCTTTTATTAGTTGGGTTGGACTCAACTGTTCTAAATAGTAACCACCCTTTCCAATTCAAATCACTAAATAAACTTACAATTAAAATCTGATTCACTTTTTGTTCTTCCTTCTTAGACTCCATTTCCTCTCTGTCAACTATGACAACAGAAGAGGACCAACTCCCGCCATTGGAGCAGATGGTCTCTTTCGTCAACTCCTCCGATTCGAACACCGTCGCCGCATCCTTTTCCTCCCAGTAAGCCCTCTTCATCTGTCTGTGTATATATAAATATACACACACACACACACACATACACATGTGTGTGTGTGTAGTTCAATTTAATTGTTTATTGTGCATTGAAGATAATGGTCATCTTGGTTTTTGAAAGTCAGGATGAGTGCAGAAGAGAGGTTTCAGATCGTGAGAAGCGTTGGAGAAGAGTGTATACAAGAAGATGAGCTCCTCAATCTTCTCTCCAAGAAGCCCCAACCTATTTGCAATGATGGCTTCGAGCCTTCTGGAAGAATGCACATTGCGCAGGTAAGCTCATTTCTCTCTTGATTTCTTCAGAACTTAGTTCTTGTTTTCAATTGTTTGGTCACTTTCTTATTTTTAAATGTTTTTTCCTCTAATTTTAGTATTTTCATCAAATTCATTTTTGGGTTTTTTATGTTGCTAAACGGGAGTTAATGAAGACAATCAGCGTAAACAAACTGACTTCTGCTGGCTGCAAGGTGAAGATTTGGATTGCTGATTGGTTTGCTCAGCTAAACAACAAAATGGGAAGCGACTTGAAGAAAATTCAAACAGTTGGACGTTACTTAATTGAGATATGGAAGGCAGTTGGTATGGATCTTGAAGGAGGTAAAGTAGAATTTTTATGGTCTTCAGAGGAAATTAACTCTAGAGCATCTGAGTATTGGCCTCTTGTAATGGATATAGCTCGTAGGAACAAGCTTCCTAGGATAATGAGGTAAATGCTAGAATAGAGATTGACATTTTGCTTCATATGAAATAACTTTATCTTTAGTGAATAAAAAATAATGCATTTTCATCTTTTTTTAGGTGTGTTCAAATAATGGGTCGCAGTGAGCAAGATGAGCTGACGGCAGCCCAGATACTTTATCCATGCATGCAGTGCGCTGACATATTTTTTCTCAAGGCATTTGCGCTTATTATGTTGTATGTAAAGATCTCGCAGTGTGGCCCAGTAAACATTCTGATGAATTTCTCAAATAAGCGTTGGTCCTTTTAGATAGCGTATATCCTGAAAGTAGGAGTTAAATTGAATTTTGAAAGGTCTTAATGTTCCCTAATTTTTTTATTAGAAGGATGAGTCCTCATCCTTTGTGGTGGCCAGTTCTAAGGTGATTGATAAATTTATCAGGATCCATAAAAAATAATAACCTTCATCTTTAGCAAGATGACAGCACAAGCAACACACTGCTAGGCAGTGTGCTGTACCAAGTTGAACTGAGTTAAAACATCACTACTTAATCTTTGAATGAAGACTGCCAGTTGATCGTGATATGATTTGCAATATTCCATCTCCTCAAAAGTCAGGTTTCTGAGATAAGGGCTGCATTTATGCTATTAACTGCTAATCCCTTTAGCTTTCACTCGTTAAACTTGGTTTTTCCCCTTTCTGAGAGGAGGATATCAATTTAGCACAAATTGGGCGGACAAAAATTGTTCAATTTTGTGCAGCAACTCCTAAATCAGCTTGATTTCAAGTCAAGAACAGTTTTTTGTTTATTACAATTTTGAAATAAGGCAAACCAAGCTGAGGCTGATCGGCCATTTTTTTGTTTATTACATCATTAAATGTCGTATAAATTGTTAACTTGCATTTGTTCCAATTTTGGTTATCCAACAGGCTGATATTTGTCAATTGGGCATGGATCAATGAAAAGTTAACGTACTTGCAAGAGAATACTGTGATGACATCAAGAGGAAAAACAAGCCGATCATTTTATCTCATCGTATTCTCCTAAACATTTTTTTTTTCAAAGTTTAAACTGATTTAATGAGCTTACTTTATTTCTTTTTCCTTTGATTACTCTTTTGACTCTGGTTTCTGTGGATGCAGACATGCTTCCAGGTTTACAGCAAGGGCAAGAAAAGATGTCAAAAAGTGATCCATCTTCTGCCATCTACATGGAAGATGAAGACGCATGTTTCAGTTTATACAAGGAAAAATAAAAAACATTGAAAATGGATGGGAACGGGATTCTCTTACGTATAAGCTTGCATTTTATTACGGTAGTGTTTTATTATTATCACTATTGTTATTGACTTTATTAGTCTTTTTTGTTGCTATTATAGGCAGAAGTAAATGTGAAAATAAAGAAAGCATACTGCCCTCCAAAGATTGTTGAAGGCAATCCTTGTCTAGAATATATCAAATTTGTTATCATCCCATGGTTTAATGAATTTAAAGTGGAGAGAAGTGTGGAAAATGGTGGAGAAAGGTAAGTTGTATTACCTTCCAATTCTAGTTCTGTTTTGCCTGTTTTTCTCTTAGCAAAGGCAAGATTTAATTCTTAGGAGAAGGGGAGAAAAAGAATGTCCTTTCACATATGCTTTCTTAGGTTCTACAGCTCATTGTAGTCATCGCACTGTTATGCCAATATTTATTCATCATGAAATATTGCTTTCAATGAGCTTCATCTTGATGCGTTTACTTCCTTCTATTAATTTAGGACATATAAAAGCTTTGAAGAACTCAGTTGCTGATTATGAAAGTGGTGATCTGCATCCTGGTGACCTGAAACCTGCTCTGTCTAAAGCAATAAATGAGATACTGCAGGTAAGCATTTTCTGCCTCTCTTTTGCAAATAGTTATGTTAGACCTATATTTGCGATCTTTGATATCTTAAGAATAAGAATGTGTCTCACTTGGCTTATTGCAATCTTGTCATAATTGAAATGGAAAATATATGTGAAATTGAAAGAAAATATGAAGAATGTTCTATGGATTTTCTATTAGTGGCAGTTGAAAAAACTAGGAACATTTAATTAAACTTGTTTCTCCTTTTTTAAAAAATATTTGAATTGTGGTTCTTTTCTTTGCAATTATATGGTTCTTCTGAAACCTTCCCAGATCTTTATTTATGTGAAAAACCTCAACAAGGTCAAAGTTGTTTGCACCTTGTATGTAATTTTAACATGACTTTTCTCATTTTATTAAAGGGGATCCATCTTCTCTCAGTTTTATTCTTGTGACATTTATTTGTTTTTTGGTTTATCTTTTGTGTATCCATAGCATTCACCTTATTGTTTCTATGCACCATTACTACCTGTTTAGATGGGTTGAGGCCGGAGGGGAAGGCGAGGGAAGGTTTCATTTAAAGGAAAGAGTGCGAAAGGAAAGTGCACCTAAAAATTTAACTCTTTTGTTTGCGATCAAGTGGACAGGTTCATCAAAGTGTTAGAATTGCAAAAGTCCCATTATTAAAAGTTGTCAAATTTGTGGTTGCGTCTGTTGCTTGTATGTTTACCTTTACACATTATGTGATAGCAAGTTGACGAGTGTTAAAGGGTGGGATGTAGATGGACACCTCATCGCATGCCTTTCATCTACCTTGATTAGCTTATAATTCCATCAAATCAAAATTCCATAAATACCTTTTTTTTATTTATTTTTATTTAGTGAGATTTGCTGTATGGTGTATCTTATTTTATGTTTGGTAAGCTCATAGTATGCTTGATATTTGCCACAGCCTGTGCGTGATCATTTCAAGAATGATGCTAATGCTAAGGATCTGTTGAAACAGGTTAAGGTTTGTGTTCTTTTTGCTTTGTTATTATGTCTGATTGTTAACTAAGCTGAGTTAAGCCTGAAACTCATTTTATTTACCTTGAAAATTCCGGGTTGATATATATGTGAATTCAGACTAGATTAAGTGGGCCTTGTTAAAATTTGAACTAAACTCAGGAAAAGGTGTTCAGCCTGCTTGGCCCAAGTGTAGAAATTTTAAACTTGATATATTATAAAAATGAAATTTGTAGATCGTAATAGAGTTATATTTTCTAATGTTTGCATTGTGGCCCAATATTTTCTTAGGGTGAGCTTTAGGTAAAATACAAATGGGTACCTAAATATGTTCAAATTAACACTTAAACCCCTCAATATTTGAGAATATGACGACTATAGATGATGTCTCTAACTTATGCTTTGTCTCACTATTGAGTCCTTTGTTTTGTCCAAAAGATATGTCTAATTAACGATAAAGATTCATTTTTGGACAGAATGATCTAGTAGTGAGATGAAAACACAAGTTCGGGGACATTAGAATTAAAAGTAGAAGGATTTAATTTGTTAATTCGAACATAATTTAGGGACTTAGTTCTTTAAATTATGGTGTAGTTAAACTAAACATGTTGACAGTCCTAACTTGTGTTAAAATGAGCATATAGTCTCGTTTCAGTTTTTGGATGCTTTAAAATTAAGCTGAGTTTTTATTTATTTTTTTTAATCCCATTTCTCTTCCTTGTAATCGATTTTTGTTTCAACATCTAGGGATATAGAGTAACAAGATAATCAAGAACATGAACATCATCTGTGTTAGCTACAATGGGCCATCATGCGATGTGTCTCTGAAGGCCATGACTCCTTTAGTGCTACAACGTTTTAGTTTTGTGCTTTTAGTGATTGGTCTAGAATTTCAAATCAGCAATGACTCCCAATTTATTTGCAGATTAGCACTTGGCAGAGAAATGGAAATTGACAGAAAATAAATAAGAAACTGAGATTTTTTTTTCTTTTTAAATGCTGTTCATATGACAAATTAACAACTTACCTAACTGTTCCAAGTTTAAAATATTGTGATAATGAAAAATTTCAGAATAAAGGTGAATCTGGCTCCGAAACTTGTTTAAAATGATTTAGAAAAAATTAGCCTTAATATTTTGGATCAATTTAACTTTTGAACTTTGTTTAAAATGATTAAAAAGATCATATATGACATTTTGAGTCAATTACCCATAAACATTTATTAAAGTTTATAGTCGGGATTCAAAAAGTAATTAAATATAGAATAGATGAAAATGATATATAAAATGTGTTGTGTACCTATCATGACTAATGATTTTAAGTTTTTAATTTTGTGTTAATTTAGTGTAGAACAAAAATGAATAAATGTTCATCATGCTAAGTTGAATGGCTATATATATATATACATCCTACAGAAAAATTTTTGTGACACTTCAAACTTCTTAAATTTAATTCAAAAAATTTTAAGGTTAAGTTGAGATTTGATGCTTGAATAAGTTCGAAATAAATATTATACATATATAAGTTTGATAAAGTCTGATGAGCTTTAGAGTGAACATCATCAGGCCTGAACTCGATTCGAGCTGAACTTTTTACGAGTAGAGTGGATTTAGCTTATTCATACCTGACGCAGTGAGATGCGTTGAAAAAATAAGAGTTATACTACTAATTCTTAACAAGTTTCAATAGCAGAAACTTAAGAAAAATTTGCACAATTGTTGATTTTATTGAAGTTGAAAATAAACAAAGTTTGGTCTAAAAATATAGAAACTAAGGGCTATTTATAGCCTTTGAATCCTAGAATAACTAGGATCCTAAATTAATAAGGAAATCCCAACTAATACTAAACAAATAAATGAGAATCCTAAATAGAATAGGAAAAGGAAAACAAAAAACAAAACCTGCTCTAAGTAGGAAAAGGAAATCTTGTCCAAAGTAAGAAAACATTAAACTACTTGGTTTTTTTTTTTTTTTTGCCTTTTGATGCTCTAAATGCTTCATAAATTTTTCTGCTACTTGTTCTACATCATTCCTCTTCACTTGAGAAAAACTCGTCCTTGAGTTGTCAAAATTATCAGGGTACAAAGGCCGATCAGAAGGATGAAATGGATAAATGTCTACCACATTAAAAATTTTAAAAATACCAAATGAAGTAGGAAGATCCACCACATAAGCATTATCATTGATTTTGTTAAGGATTTTGTAAGGACCATGCTTCTTAGGTTGTAATTTGCCATAAGTGCCAATTGGAAACCTCTCTTTTCAAAGAAACACCATCACATCATCACTAATCTTGAATGTCTGCATACTTTAATGAAGATTCGCAGCTTGCTTATGTTTGGCATTGGATTGCTCTAACTTCTCCTTGACTTCAGCTTGGATTTCTTGCCATTGATATGCCATATTTCCAACTGTAACACTAACTCTAGGTCCTTGGCAATTTCACCAAGTCAAGCGCATGTTGGGGTAGCTTTGTATAAACCATAGAGAATGATGACCTTCCAATAGAACTATGGAAAGCATTGTTATAGGCAAATTCAGCTTAAGCAAGGAAAAAATCTCATTTTTTTGGTCAATCTCCACAAATGCTTCGAATCAAATTCCTTAATGTTCTATTTACTACCTCAGTTTGGCCATCTATTTGTGGATGTGTTGTGCTACTATACTGTAAAGAAGAATCAAACAAACACTATAAAGTATGCCAAAAATAACTAAGGAATTTCGTATCCCCATCTAATGTGATTGTCTTTAGCATGCCATGCAAACGAACTACTTCTTTAAAGAACAACTTAGCTATAGAAGAAGCATCGAAAGTCTTCTTGCAAGGAATAAAATGGGTCATCTTAGAAAAATTGTCAACAACCACAAAAACAGAGTCCACACCTCTTTGGGTTCTAGGTAATGCAAGGATGAAATCCATGGACAATCTTTCCAAATATTTTCAAGGACGAGTGATGGCATATAAAAACCTTTGTTTTAAGATTGTCCTTTGCAGTTTGATAAACATACATCTCTTCACAAACTTCTCAACATCTCTACGCACATGAGGCCAATAATATCTTTCTAATATAGCAGATAAAGTCTTATCTCTACCCATAAGCCCAGCTAAACCTCCACCATGCAAATCATCAATTAATTTCTCCCTTAGTGAAGATTAAGGAATACAAAGTCGGTCACCTTTCATTAGGAACCCAACGAGTTGATGAGTCAAACATTTATGCCACACATCATGGAAGTCTTCATCCTTGGCATACAACTCCTTCACAGTATCAAAACCTATAACGTCTTGGTTCATAGTCAACAATACGTCTGCTCTTCGACTTAGAGCATCAATAAATTTCTTTTGTATTCCTAACTTATGCATAAGTTTAAATGGAAACTTTTACAAACCATCTAGCATGCATATCCTTACTAATTCTCCTTTGCTACCAAGTACTTCAAAGCATCATGATGAGTAAAGAATAAAGTCACAACCAAATAAATAATGCTCCCATGTCTTCGACGTACCACAGAATAAAACTTTGTCATATGTAGTTCACTTCCTTCTAGCATCGCTTAACTTCTCACTAAAGTAAGCCACGGGGCGCTTTCCTTGAGAAAGAACTTCTCTAATTCCAACTCCACTTGCATCACATTCAACTTCAAATAATGCATCAAAATTGAGTAATGCCAAAACTGGAGCAGTGCATAATTTTTCCTTCAATATTGCAAAACTTGTGGTGACTTCTTTAGTCCACTAAAACTTTTCCTTCTTCAAACATTTAGTGATTGGGGCTACTACAGTGCTGAAATTCTTGTAAACCTTCGGTAAAATGTTGCTAAACCATGGAAACTTTGAATTTTAGTAATAGTTTTAGTTGTAGGCCAGTTTCGAATGGCTTTGATCTTTTCATCATCTACTTGAATTCCATGTTCCCCAACAACATAACCCATAAAAGGCAATTGATTTGTCATAAAATTGCATTTTTGTAGGTTGATGTATATTTGTTTTCTTGCAAGATAGTTAGTACTTTGCGCAAGTGTGCCTTATGATCCTCCTCAGATCGACTATAGATTAATATATCATCAAAGTACACTACAACAAATTTATCAATAAATGGTTTGAGTACCTAATTCATCAATCTCATAAAAGTGCTAGGAGCATTAGTTAGCTCAAATAGCATCACAAGCCATGCATATAACCTCTCCTTGGTTTTGAATGCAGTCTTCTAGTCATCACCAAGTCGTATGAGAATTTGATGGTAGCCACTTTGAAGATCTTTTTTTTAAAAGATTTTAGCTCCATGCAAATGATCAAGCATGTCATCACCTCATAGTGATCTTATTAATGGCATGACTGTCACACACATTCACCAACTTCCATCCTTTTAGGTGTTAAGAGAGCTGGAACTGCACATGGACTCATGCTTTCTTGAATATGTCCCTTTTTAAATAATTCTTCCACTTTCTCTCTTAGAATCTCACTCTCCTTTGGACTCATCCGATAATGAGGCAAATTTGAGCAAACTAGCACCAAGAATTAAATCAATATGGTGCTAGATATCTCGCTTAGGTGGTAATCTAGCTGGTGTTCATTAGGCATTATTTCTGTAAACTCCTCCAATAATGGTTTCAACACTTCTAGATTTTCTCATTTTCTTTGCTTTTCATCTATGGTTAGAATCTGCTTAACAACTAAAACTTGAATTTCTTTAGCTTGCTTAAGATCCTATTCAATTTCATGACAAGATTGTCTAATGGTAAGGAAAGTCTTCCCCTCCACTTTAGAAGCTTTGGTTTTGATTTTCATAGGTAGCAAATTGAACTTCACTCCATCTTTCTCTAACCTGCATGTGTTTTCTCTTCCATCATGTTGAGCCCCAACATCAAACTGCCATGATCTACCTAACAACAAGTGACATGCATCCATATCTACTACATCAAAATATACCTCATCCCTGTACTTACCAATAGAGAAAAGTACTTTACATGTCTTAGTAACATGGATTTTCTTAGCAGCTTTAAGCCAGCTAATAGTGGAGGGATTGAGATGTTTTTCAGTCTTTCATCCAATTGCTTGACGATATCCCTTCCAATAATATTCTCACAACTACCACTATTAATAATTACATCAAAGAGACATTTAGAAATAGTGCACCTGTTTCGAACTAACTGATGCCTTTGAGATTTGTCTTATTGCTTCGGTCAAAGCATCAATTTTCTAACCACAAAATTCTGCTCATCTGAATCTCCCTCATATTCTTTTTCATCTCCATCAAGGTCACCATAAATCTCATCATCTTGCTCGTCTTCTTTGTCTACAATATTAATCATTTTTCGTTGAGGAAAATCACTAGAACGATGCCTAGTGTAACACCCTCTGTCAAGTCCCGAAGGATTAGATGGCGAGTGCCACGTTTGATGCCGGAGGCACCGTCTTAGCTAACATACAAATCATATAAAAAATTAGAAGTGGCTAAGTAATCATATATTAGCAAGTAACTTTTTTTTGAAAATGTTTTAGAAATTTCTATAGAAAAATTGCAAGAGTTTCCCTTAAAAGCTGAGTTTGCCAAAACAAATAAAAACAAAACACTTCCAATTTAAAACTCTAAGCCCCTTCAAATTTCAATATATCACATAATGTCGTAATACTTCTATAATCTCAATACCATACAAACATTTTAGTATCTCGATTTTATATCATCAACTAATTACATTAAAATATATCACAAATCTTAAAATTTCTCCATGCATTACTAACTTAAGAATTATTTCTACATCCATCCATTGAATAAATTACATATATAACTCCTTAACATAAGCTTAATTAATTAAACATTAAACTCACATAACTTCATAATTTACATAGCCCATTTAATATATCCTCTTAATTAATAATTATACATGTCATATACTCTTAAATTTATTAACCAAATTCTACAACTTCTAAGAACGTCCTTCAACTTTAATGCTACACTTTGGATCTTCAAACAACATTCACTATCCTTAACCTATGCATGATAAAAATCAATGCACAGAGTATATAAGTCAATGGTGCTCATAAATATATAAAAATCCATGTTGCATAAACTAACATACCTTAAAATATAAATCAAAGAATTACATAATCTTAAAATGATAACAATCAACCATATAAAATAAACTTTACTTTCAAATTATCAAAAGAAATCAAAATTATCATAAAAGCAAATCTTAAACTCATATAGAAATTATAATTCACTTTAACATAATTAATGAAAAACACTTGCTATTTAAGAACATATAATTCCAAACCAAGATTTTGATAAAATCAATTCTTATATTCCTTACATTATTCTAACAGAGGTACCCTTCAAAAATATAAACATAAGAAATCTCATATTTATTAAATGATAAAATAACAATCTTACAAAAAAACTTTTTTGTATACATATATCTTTACTTTAATTAAATATAAATGATATCATAAAAACCTTGTAACACCTATCGCTCATATCCCGAAGGATTAGATGACGGACACCACATTCGGTGTCAAAGGCACCATTCTAACTAACATTTATTTAAATCATATAATATCAACACAACCTAATGGCTGCTTTTACAACTTCATAGCTGTTCACTTAAAATAAATCCATTACACTAATCATCAAACTTCAAGCATTAATATATATATATATAACAAAACTTAAGATTCTAACTATACTTATAACTTAGAAAATAATTCTACTTCCAATCCAACACTAAATATTACTCATAATTAGGCTTAGAACAACACACTTACTTTACATATCCCAAATATTATAATTACCAATAATAACCATTATACATGTCATACTTCTTAAATACACAATACTAATTTATTTATATCAAAGATAATCCCTTCGGCTCTAATGCTACTCCTCTAGTCTTTGAACGACAACCACGGTCTTCAACCTATGCACGATAAAAATCAACGTGCTGAGTATAAACTCAGTGGTGCTCATAAATCGCATACATTCCAATGTTGCGATGGCAACATATTTAAAATATAAATTTCCAAAAGAATTTCAAATTCATAAAAATATTTGGAAAGTAAAACATATAAAAATTCTATCAACAAATGTAATCATATTTTACATATAAAATAGTAACAATCTCAATTAATATTACATTACACTATATGGACATTTTAAAACTGGTTTCCACTTTAACATGCTTTATGAATTTATTTAATGACATAATCATTTATTCTTCTTATACTTAATTTATCAAGTTTAATCACTAACTATGGTTTAATTCACTTAATTTTGGGTAGTTTAGTAGTAGAGAAGTCGAAAAGAAAAATTATGGAGAGGGAGAGAAGAGTTGGCGTCAAGAATGGAGAAAGAAGAAGAAATAAGAAAGTGTTAGCTAGTTGACTTTGAGTTGGTAAGTCAAAGTTTGCTACTTCAAAATTTATGTCAAATGGATGGTTATGATTAAGTCATGGTAATTCCATCCTAGAGTCCAAAATATTCACCAAATATTCCTCCACAATTTATTATTTAACTCCACATAATTTATTAAACTAACTCCATAAAAATAATTCCTTAATTTTTCTTTAAATATTAATTTACTAAATAAACACTATTCACTAATTATTAAATTCTCCAAAAATATTCATGAAATATTCTCTACCCACCTAAATCATGCAAACATACTCCAAAAATATTAAATAAAATAAAGGACACTAAGTCCCGGAATGATGGTACTATTCACAGACCGATAAAACTACTAATCACCAATAATTTATTACTTAATTTATCATGAAAAATTTATATCTTAACTTAAATTAATTAAGACTCATCACATAAAATCTAATTAACTTCACAAATATTAATTATGCTCAATATCATTATCGGTCTAAATAAAATTTTATTTCCCTCTCGGATGACACCATTTTTTACCTAACCAAATAATTCCTTTTTTTAGCTAGAAACTTGGGATGCCTTGTTTGTATCCTCATAAGACTTAGAGTAATTCCCGCCATTGTTTTTACGAGAATAATTTAGTTCACCTTCTCTTGCATCATATATTCTGCTTTAGTTGCAATATTTCAAGCTTCAGCCACTGTTTCAATGACTTGAACCCCAATTTTGTCTTTATGAATAAGCTTCAACCCATCCAAATACTTGGCAACCTGTTGGCCTTTAGTTTCCCTTAGATTATTCCGTTCTGCCAATCTCATAAATTCAGCTGTATATTCATAAACAGATTGGGTACCTTTATGACATCATTGATACTGCTAAAATAAATTTTGTTCATAAATCAGGCGGCAAAAAATCATTCCTTAAAAGTTGCCTCATCTTATCCCAATTTCGCACACGTCGTTTCCCTTCACATAATCTACGAGATTGAATTCTGTCCCACCATATTGAAGCACATCTTTTCAATCCACATGCCACTAATTGCACTTTCTTCTCTTCGAGTATATCCATGTACTCGAAGAATCTTTCAACTTCTACAATATTCAAATTTCCATTGAAGCTAGGAATATCTACCTTTAAATGAAATTCTAGTGCATCTCTTTTTTCATAGCGATTGTCTTCTTGTATTTTGGACGTTTCTTACTACTTGGTCAAAATCACTATCGGAACTATCATCATTGATATGTGTCCACGTTGATTATAAAAAATATGTCGTCTATTTGGTCAGTGGTGAGCTGCCCCTTCACCTGCATGAAACCTCCCTTTGTTCCTATTTTTGTTTGCCTTAAGAGCTAGAGTATCAAGCCTCTCAAGCACATCGTTGAAGCGTCTCTCCAATCAATCGAACCATTGATCTACTTGTTGCCTTCATTCTCTTATTGCTGCCCCTTAACTTTGCGATGTAGAAGCCTCAGTTCTACGATTGTCGCCACCAGAACCGCCACTCTTCTCAATGGTTTGGTTAGTCATGGCTTTGATACCAACTGGCGTAGCGAGATAACTGTTGAAAAAATAAGAGTTATACCACAATAATTCTTAACAAGTTTCAATAGCATGAACTTAAGAAAAATATGCAAATTGTCGATTTTATTGAAGCTGAAAAATAAATAAAGCTTGGTCTAAAAACATAGAAACTAAGGGCTATTTATAGACTTTAAATCCTAGAATAACAAGAATCCTAAACTAATAAGGAAACCCTAACTAATACTAAATAAATAAATGGGAATCCTAAACAAAATAGGAAAAGGAAAACAAAACCTGTTAAGTAAGAAAAGAAATTCTATCCAAAATAAGAAAACATTATACTACTTGGACTTTTTCTTGTCCTTTTGATGCTTTAAATGCTTCATATTGTTTTACGTCAATGACCCTAGTTCTGTGAAGTTATGAGTTAATTTTTTTTATTTTTCATTTGTTAGATTGTTATTATCTTTTATTTATTTTAATGTCATTTACGGAAAAAATTTTCACTTTTGGATCTTATCACTATAGTTTGTAGGAGAAAAGCAACAAATTACATAAAAAAAAAACCTTAGGTAACCTCACTCAACCAATTGGAATAATTGATATGAAAGAGGCTAATTTTGTCCAAATAAATTCTTTTTTTCAACAGTAATAATTTCAATCATTGCTTTGAAACACCACCCTAGATAGAATTTTTAAAAATATTAAATATTATAAAAAATTTTGAAACATAAATATTTTATTTTATTTTAAATAAATTTATTATTTATAACATAAATTTATTCAAAATTTTGATCTCACTTTATTAGGTTCAGATTTACAAATTGTATAAGTTGGATGTAGGGAAGTCACTAAGAACTAGCTGGAGATCATCGACTACTTATCAGCCATCCTAAATTGGAAGCTTAATGAACATAAATATATGTAAAATATTATTGAAAATATTAATGGCTATTCTCTGTCTTTTTCATGTTGTGCCTTGCATGAGACTATACTCGTTATATATTTGTATTTTTTTTATTTTTTATCTACAAAATAGTAAAGCATAAGTTTTTATTTTTGATTGAAATAAATACAATTGCTTAATTTTTATTAGACTTTTGTACAAGCTACTTATAATGCGGCTTTTTATGTACTTAATCCTATTTTTTTATAATGAAGTGGTCTCAAAATAAAATTTAACCAAATCCTTGGACCTAATCTTCAATCTCTAATTTATAAACGCAGATTCTTAAAACCTTAAATAGTGCAAAAAAAAAATCATGACTCAATCTTCAACCTTACTCTCAACTCCAAATCAATATTTATATACAACTATAATGAAATATATTAATAAATTATTTTTTACTGCTAGATAAAGAAAACAAATGAGAAGATAAACTAAATTAATAATGGTAATTACTTTGATTATAGTGACAGTATTACTTACTCAGTGCTCTAGAGAAAAGGAATACATGCATATACATGCAAATTCTTGAAACTCTAAAAAGTGACCAAAAAAGAAAATGTAATTCTAGTTTTTTTTTTCCAATTTTATAGACTCTATTTTCTTCCAAGCCAAACAAATTCAAAATATAATATAAAAAATATCAAGAAAATTAAAAGTATTTAATCATCAAGAGGCCATCTATTTATTGCAAGGGAGATGTTAATTTTTTACTAAATTAAAGTAATAGTAGTTACAAATTAATTCAATAGTGAAAAAGAAAATAAAAAGTAAAAAAAATTATTATTTAGAATAGAATTCTTTTCAGAACTCCTAACCATGTTCTGAACATTTTCCCTCCCTTGATTGCGTTGATAGGGCTTGGATGATGGAGATGCCATGGAGGGCGATGGTCTAGCGACTGTCGAGCTTCACTTCAGTCAACTGGATTGCCAAACCCATAACCAAATGATGGATTTGAACTCTCCATGGAATTTCGAGCCAAGAGATATGGAGATTGCACGATTTGGTTGAGGTTCGAATTTTCGACCATCATGCACGGCAGCGGTGGCAACAGTTCAACGAGACACCCAGAAGGCAGAGTATTGCATTTTGCATGCTAAATCCGAATCCGAACTCCAAATCGCGATTGATATATTTCGACATTTGATTATTTAATTTTAAAGTAATGCAAGTTAGAAATTTATGAATTGCTGAATTAATTTGGCTTGATTAAAAATTAAGTAAACCTAGGAAAGTAACTGTGAGTTGAATTCTCAAGTTAGTGAAATTCTGGAAATTCTAAATTGTAGGTGAAATGAATCAATTTATGGGAATTATTGAATAAGCGATAAGAAATTGTAAATGATATAAATTTGGAATTAAGACAGTTTAACTATTGATAGTTATTCCAATGGAGTAAATATTGATATTGATAAATTGTGAAAAAATGAAAATGGTGGATGGTATATTGAATTGTTTTGCCTGAAGGATAGGTTGTGTATTATTGCTATAAATGTAAAACTTGGACAGACTAGATAATAAATAAATTGCTGCCAAAACATTGGTTAAAAAGAAAAGTTTATTCAAGAATTAAGTTTATTGTATAAGATAACAAAATTGTGATATTAAATAAGGAGATAAATGGATGGAGGAATAAATTAGTCAAGTAATGCAAATTTAGATTATATTTAATTGAATTCAAATGAAGTATTTGGAAATTGAATTATAAATGATTTTTCTTTAGGAAAAACAAAATAAAAAGAAAAGTTAAGATTTTATGGTAAACTCTTATTATATATGTATATGTATTATATAATTGATTTTAATAAACAAGTTAAACATTGTTTTAATGGTATTTATTAAGGAATTATCAAATTTATTTGAGAAATAAAATATAACTTCTTAAATAAATCAAGTTAGTCAAATGATTAAATAAATATGTGTATATAGGTATATATTTATAGTTGATTTTAGTAAGTGAGCTAAATGCTTGTTTCTAAATAGAATTTAAAGGATTAGTTGATAAATTGATTTGAAAAAAATAAAATGTTTTTTATAAAGTAAAACTAAAATTAATTAAGGGATTTTGATAAATGAATTTAAGCAAAGCTAATAATTCCTTTTAACTATTAAACTAAATAAGTGAAATTTGATAAATGCTCAACAAATATAGAATTGATATAATGAGTAAATCCAAAAAGATTTGAATTAATTGAACTGATTAAGAATATAAACTTATGATATCTCATGAAAAGAAATGTAAATATAAATTGAAAGAAAATAAGAATAATATGAGTATAACAACAGTATAGAGTTGGAACTAGGAACTAAAATAAATTGTACAATTTGTTTATAGGGTGAGATAAACGACAGAGGTGGATTAGAGTCAATAAATAAGAAAGAAAGGCTAGTGCAGCTTTCCAATTCAAGTTAGTGCAATACTAACTATTTATCTTATTTAAAAGTATAAATGTGCTTGATCTTATTTTTTTATTTTTATTAAGTGATTTATTTTCTTGAAAGAAATATTGAAATACGAGTTTATGGTTTTGAAAGAAAAAAAGTGCTATTTGATATAATATGATTTTTACATGATTGTTATTGATTTATGAAAATTCTATTTTTATGAAAAGAAAAATGTTAGCCACTTATTATTATTACTGTTGTTTGAAAGGTGGCTATAATTGAATGTTTTAGCAGTGTTATGAAATGAATTGTTACCCAATATGATTTTGATATTGATATATGTGAATGAAATCATTTATAGTCTCACAGCATATAACACCCTAGATGCAATAAAGTCTTACAGTCTAAATATTATGCAAATTAAGTAAATAAGTGATAAATAAATTTTTTTTTTGTGATCAACAAATCAAATTAGTCACCTACAAATCAAATTGGTCACCTACAAAAGAAAGAACACACCTAAAAATCAAAAGACTCATCTACTACTCACCTACTACTCAAAGAACATGTCTACTAATCAAAGGACTCACCTAAAAATCAAAGGACTCATCTACAACTCAAAGGACTCACCTACATATCAAAATCCTACACTATAAAAAGGGGAAGAAGAGTAAGAGGTAAGTCACCTCCTTAGCAAAAAGAAAACAAGTGTGTTAGAATATAAAACTCACTTCTCCACCTCCAACAAAATTCAGAACCATAGCCTTCTTTCCTTTCTCATTTCTACTAATCTCCAACTGGCCATAGCTTATTTAACAACTGATTATAAGTGTCTACAAGTGTTCTAAAGGGAGAGTTAAACTAATGAGTTATAGGAAGGAAGAGAAGAAGAGAGGAACTAAAACAGGTAAGGAATATTATATTATGCATTCTAATTTTTGTTCTATAAGCTTAGACCTCAATTTAATGAATCAAAGCTTAAAATTATCTTTTAAACATGTAAATTAAACATTTAAGATGTTAGAAATTAGCTAGGATAAAAAGGAGTTGAACATGTAAAAGCTAGAAACTATAATTTTCAAATTGTCTCAATGAAACAACTTAAATTTAGCCACTGTATTTTATTTAATTAAATATGTAAACAAGCTTAAAAAATTATGAAATTTTACAAAGAGCTAGGCAAGGATGTTTGCAAAATTTTGGAAAAAGGAAAAGTTCAAAAGATTAAAGGAAAATGATTTATGGCTAAGTAAATAATAGTTACTCTGTGTGATACTCTGAATAGATTTCATCATAGTATTTATAGTTTGACAATGTAAATGAATTTCAAAAATTATAAAATTTTTTAGAAATATAGCTTAAAATGTTAAGAAGGTCATGTTAAAAGGGCAAGTCTAAATGATAAGGTAAATTAAAATATTAAATAAATAAATGAGACTACTCAGCCTAAGAAACTGGATTTTCTTGTTTTGTAATTAATTTATGTAAATAGGCTAATGAACTCCAAAATTCATGAAAGTTAATATGGGTGTGGCTAGAGATGTTGAGATTATTGTGTAAAAATTTTAGGCAAAAGGATCTATGAAAGTAAAAATATAAATAAAATAATACAAGTAACTCACATGCTAAAAATTCTGAATTTTCTTAATTTGCACTAAAGTTGACCAAACTTAAATCTAAATGATTTAACCATGAATATATGTATAAAATGGATGAACATTAAGTTCAATATGTATAATTTTTGTCCCCAAAATTTTAAATTTTAAATGAATAAAAATATTAAAGAAACTTGAATGTTAATAAAGAACTAAAAACAAGCTAAAAGTGCAATATATGTTTAAGTGTGAATATAGGTCAAGGATTACTATAAATCTTTTCAAAATTATAAATGACAGAAATGAGTCAAATATTCGAGCTCAAGGTGAGTTATAGTGTTTAACCATTCCTTGTTGTATTGAAACTCTTGATCAAATACATACCATTGTTTGTACTTGAAACTATTTGTTGATTACAATATTGAGATTGTGAATTGTGAATTATTTGGCCTCCATGCCTATTTTTGTAGCAAATCATTTGTTACCCAATATGACAGAATCCCAATCTTAATGGGGGCTAAACCATCAGACTATGTGCATATAGACATTTGTGATAAAAGGGAGAAGTTACTACCCTAAAGGGTGAAGTGTGTGATAGCACTAGAATGTACATAGTAATATATTTTCTTTAGTGCTATCTATGTGATTATCTATCATATTAGTGATATTTGATTTGTAATATTGATCTGATTACTATGAATCTTTATTGATATTTCATTTATGATATTACAGATCCTTATTGATACTTCATTTGTGATATTGATCTGATTACTATGAATCCTTTCATGTGAATATATTTTTGTTGATGAGCTATAAAAAGTACTACCATCTAGTATTGCTATAAATGATAAACCCTGAGATACTTTTCATTGTACATAGTACCTATGTAACACTGTAATCTCATTGAGTTGACAACTTATTCAAGCGTCTATGGTTTCAGGTAGAGGTGATTATGATCCATCAGCTTCTTGATTTCCTTCTTCCAACAAGAAGCCTGTGAATAAAGTAAATAGATATTGATATTATAAGCTACTGACAAGTTGTATGAACTCTAGTTGCTCCTTAGTACTTCTGAAAATGATATTAGTAGGGTACCAAAGTAAGTTATATTCAAGTAATATTATAATAGTGGGGTATGTGATTATATAAGTATGTGAAAGATTATGTTCAGTGATCTAAGAAATTGATATTAATAAATAAATTGATTGTAGCCCACCTGATTTAATAATCAAGATAAGTAATTGGAATAGTTTAGTTGTGGGTTCTACAATGTGCTCGGTGGCCTTAAGCTTATGTAGACCCTAGGACAGTCACACCATAAATTTTGGGATGTAATACAACAATTGATAGACATGATTATTACTCAAATATCACTTCAATTCTTGGAGTTTATATTATGATATGGTTATTACTCGAATATCACTTCATTTCTTGGAGTTTATATTATGATATGGTTATTACACTACCGGTATCATTTCATACGTTGAAATTGATACTGTGATTGATATTATTTCCTCTATGATGAGGTTGTAGACAGGCTCCCTTTTCTATTAAGATAAAAATAACATATTGAGGTTGTAGACAGACGGGTTTAGATGTGCTCATTAAACTCCGATGGCCCTTCGAATTAGGTCTATCTAGATTGCAGAGACTAATTGAAATATTGTTGAATCTTTAAATGGATGTTTTATGGAAATGGTATTAGTGCTATTATATCATTTTTATATGGTTAAATATTGGATTTTAATTAAGGATTTTCACTCCTATTCTTTTTGTTATTATTAACCATTTTCTTATAAGATTATTGATTGAGTTTTAAGATAATTGTGGTTTCAAACAAGAGTATATGAAAAATATTTTTATAAGAAATCTTATTGCTTAGCGATAGTGTTTTCTGTACTATCGCAAGGAAAAAGTAGGAGCTTCTTTTGTAGTATTTGAATATACTATTTTTAACTGGAATTTTGTATGATGTATAATAGTATTAACAGCATAGTCTAATCGAGCAGATAAACAAAGTTTTTATTATAGTACAAGATATAATTTTCTATATACATACTTATATATATTCTTATCATTATTTATTCAACTATGTAAAATGAGATTGATCCAGTATGTAACTGCATTTTATAGGGCTTATTGGTTATGGAACCATTCATATTTTTGTAAAGGTAACTGTCTTTTAATAGTTTTATTGAGTGAATTATTTTATTTAGCATTAGTAGAAGTTATATTTTATTTATATATTGATAAGACATTTACTTTTATAGCATATGTAAGGACCAAAGGAAAGCTTTTTTAATTTTATTTTAATAACTACATTTTACTTATTATTACAAATTGTAATTGAGTAAATGAAAAATTTTTAAGTCCCTTGTAGTGTACTTAGTAGGTTGTCAGTCAAATTATCATTAATTTTGCCAGTTATTACAACCACATTAGAAAAAACTTTTTCAACAATGAAGATCACTAAAAATTCACTTCGAAATAAAATGGGTGATGAGCTACTGAATGATTGTTTGGTGACTTACATCGAAAAAGATGTATTTGCGAATTGCAAGTATTGGCAATAAAATTATTGTAAACAGATTTTTAGCAATAAAAAATAGGCAAGGATTATTGTAATTTAATTGTCACTAATTATTTTTCAATTATGTGGGATTTTTGTCGCCTACATTTATTTTATATATGTGACTTTTATGAGATATAATTTTAGTTAAACCCCCTCACTAAATTTCCTAGCTACATCATTGTATATATAGTTTCCTTTTCATATTTACTTTATAATTTATATTTTTAACAAGTTTGCTGACTCCAAAATAAAAAAAAATATCTAGTAAAATAGCGACAAATTAGCTATGAATTAGCTACACAATTTTGGAAATAGATATGTTTAACTTTACCTGCAGCATTACTCAAAATGGCTATAGATTTTCGCTACGGAATTGCTGCAGATTAGACAGGGAAACTTTTAGTTATAATAAGATACACAATTTTGAATATGGATTTAGAGTAAATAACTATAAATTTAGTACAAAATGGCTATCGAATTAGCTATGGCATTACTACCATTTAGATACCGAATATGTAGCTATAGATTAGCTACACATTTTTGGACACTGGACTCTTTATTACTACATATTTATGGTAGCTATTCTATAACTAAATAGCTATGTACTATAAATTCGTAGCTATATTTCTATCTACAAGCATTTTAGGGACAAAAATATTCCATAGTCATTACGTAGCAATATGCGATTAGCTATAGATTTATTAAATTTAGCCATGAAAAATTCCATAGCTATGTCCTGATTTTCTTGTAGTGTCTAATATAAGCATAAGGATCTTCTCCAGACAAACCTCCAAACTGGTTATTTTTCATCATTTCAATAATGTTGGCCTTAATCTCAAAGTTATTGTTGGCAATTGTTTGAGCCACAATTCCTCTGTCATTCTCCGTTATATCAGGCACAGTGAAATCTCCCAAAGTTCTTCGCTCTCATTGGGCCATAGTATCTTTTTACTTAATTTGGCGATCTACTTTATTTGATAATAACCCTTTGTTTCTGCGTAAAGCACAAGAAGAGTATGTTCAATTTTAGGATCAAAAAGTAATAAACTTCTGTGACTTAAAGAACGTCTCATTTTAAAATAAAATAAAAACTGAAAATTAAATTCCTAAAGTAGCCTTTTCTTTCGTCTAGAATAATGTTAATTCAACCAAACTCTTTGGCAACAACACCAAAATTTTGTTAGCGTGGGTTTTCACGCTATGTAACCCTTACCTAGTACAATGATAAGTAACAAGCCGAACTTTAGGAGTTGAGAATCAAGTATTGTTAGACTAAGTACTAAAGTTGTTTAGGCCTAACCAATAAATTGATTATTTTCAATATCCAAACTAAAAAAGCTCAATAACTAAGACAAAATTACTTCAAACTATTTTAATAAAATAATATTATAATGTATGACAAGGTCACAACAGTTTTTCGAATTGATAATTCGTTAATAAGTTAATGAATGAGATGTTTGGAAGAAGTCTTTTGAATCCTATCATCTACATAGAGATAGATCTCTTAAAGAAAAAGGTGTTCACATGTAGAGATTACATGCATTATCATGCCTATGTAATGATACGCGTGAATGTTGTACTCTTTGTTAATCTTTTAACCCCTTATAGTGGAATTTACTTTCCTGAAAGATAATTCCTTATATCTAAGTGAATTTAATTGGTTTTCCACCAAAAATATTAGCTTTCATTGTATATTCCTAATTTTTATATATCATATATGTTGATCAAGCACATACAACAACGTTAATTCTCAATTAATTCAAATACAAACTCATTCATAGAAGAAAAATGATCATTTTATTACTTTAGAAAAGTGTGTGATCTAGTCACAAAATTCAATTTGAAATCATATTTAATTCAAGAAAACAACAACAATTTCCTAATGATAACATAGAAAAGATTCAGAAGATAAAGAACAGAAAGATATTCCACTCTTGGAGAAGGAAAAACACTGTCGGAATTCTTCTTGATCCAAGGGTTATAACTCTTCTTTGAAAAGTCGCTTCTCTTCAATTTTTAATAACTAACTCTCTCAATCTTTTCTCAAGTTTTTCTTGAATGATTCTCTATTTAGGTGGTGCTCAACCATTTGTATTTATATCCTTCTAAATGTTCCAAATCAAACCTCATCGAAGAAGACGTATCTGTTGTGAGAAGAGATATGATGGTAGGATAAACAAGCTGTGGCAAGTCGACAATGTTCTTCACCACTCATGCATGAGATGTTTTATGATGAGTCAAAAAGAGAGTGATGAGTCGGCATGAACTTGATTCCTTTAATCCTTTAAGTCCATGTCCTTCAAGCATTTAGTTATACAACATAATCATCAATTGAGTCCTATAAAATAAATGTTCATAAATATAACGCAAAGACATATAAAAAGGACTAGATCACAAAATATAATGAAAGTAACTCAACACATAAGAAAACATTTAAAATATTATGCTTATTTGCACTATATCACTTGGTTATCGCATGTCAAGACAATGAGCTTCAAAGGAATTCAGTTCTGTTTCTTGGCAAGCCAAATGATTTTTAGCAACAACCTTCAAATAGGTAGACTAATTTTTATTCTATATCATCTTTAGATGAACTTGATTAGTGTAGAAATCTGAGATTTTAGGGAGATTTTATTTTAGGTATTAAAATGATAAAAGAATTGACAAAACAATAGAAATCGGTTTAGTTGGTGTAAAATGATTATAGAACTGTCATCTACATAAAATTTGGAGCAAATGACGCACGAGTTGCAAAATTTTGGACCTACATGCCTCCACCCGATTACCATGGATGACGGCGGTGATGCCGACCGTTGGTGGCTCCAATTACGGAGTTTTCAAGAGATAAAATATGACATTTTTTGTATAGAGTGTGAATGTATAATTAGGTTTGCAATCCGAGCACATTTGACCTTCGAATTACTACTCGATGCAAATTTAGAAATTTTGCTTTAAAGCAAAAAAATCTTAGAAAGAGGGTTAAATTTGATTTTTATGATCTTTGAAAATTTAATCTAGTAGGTGAGTGAAGCAAACTTATTTTGGTAATGACAAATTAAATTATTTATGTAAATTTATATTAATAGAATTTTTTAGCCTTTATGATTTGATTAGCTAAAAATTAAAGTAGATATAATGAAATAGTAAGAAATTTGAGTATTTGAATAGCTTAATATAAATAGAATAATTTAATCTTTTCCTTTATGAATAAATTAATTTTTCATGGTTTATGGCATTTATGTTAGCAAAATGCAATTGGTTATTGATTGATTTAGGAATATTTAGTGCACATTTATGATTTGATTGATGTGGGAACAGGGGTGGGGAGGAATAATGAGATTTCTTATAATAGACTTAGATTAATTTGAAATTCCTAATATATCCATTTAGCCAGATTTTTTATATATTTTAATTGAAAAAATCATCTATTCTTTTAGTTTTTTTTTTAATTGTCTTTTAATTAGAGAAAATAGATTCGATTTATTCATTTGAATATCATTTTAGTTAGATTTTTATACATTTTAATTGAAGAAAATATGTATATGTGTTTTCTCTATTTGATCTTGCACTATTATTGTCCGATAATTTTATAATTAATAAATTTTGATGTTTTTAATTATAGATTCTCATGTGATATTGCTTTTGAGTGTAAATCGAAAACATTAATTAAGTATTAAAAATGAAATTTAAATTTTTAAACTAATTACATTTTGAATATTTTAAAATATGGATAAATGATTTACTATTGGACTCTATTAGTTAAATATAATGACATTAAATTAAAAGTTTTTAAATATAATTTTTCTCTTTGATTTTTTTTTTTTAAAGATGATAGTGTATACTTATTTGCACTATTTACACATTATTGTATTTGACTAATATTATACTAAAAGAAATTTTCCTTCTCTAATCTAAATTCTTATAATTGAATTGGATGTATGTTTTTACAAATAAATATAAAAATAATTAGACTTTTTAAATTTTAATTTTTTAAAAATATTTTTTAAAAAATAAATATATAAGACTTTAAAATTTTTGAATTTAATCTCATATATATCTATTTATAAACTTGGGAGAGAATCTTCTATTACCAATATTATTATTTTCATATTGGCTTTTAAGTTACATATTAACATTTATTTACGTCATTTTGAAGCTTTTTTAACTAAGCAAAAATCTTAAAATAATTAGAATAAAAGTATTCGAATATTAAATATAAAATTAGATATTGCAATATTTTTAGTTGCCTTTAAATATATTTTTAATTTAATAAGTAAAAAGTTTTTTTCCAACGAATCTGATTTTTTATCATTTTTTTTAAATAGTAATTATTTTATTTTTATTTTATAAAATATATTTATGCCACACCCAATTATGAGTAAAACATTATAATTATATTTAAAGTAGGTATTTGAAATAAAATTCAAAAGCAAATTTAAATTAAAAATATTAAAACCTTCCAAGCTGGATAACATAAAAAAGAAAAAAAAAACACAAACCTGATTTAGACAATGATTATTAATCTAATGTTTTTTATATTATAGCGTACCTATAAGAAAATCAATAAAAGTAAAAGAGTCCAAATGTTATTTAATCCATTGCTGCTGCATGTCCTGATGTTTTTGCACTTTGAGTTGAAAAAAGTAAAAGAGTCGATAAGAGCAAGGATTGGAAGCTGATAAACAGGTAACAGAAGATGATGCAGAATCGCAACTAAAAACTCCAAACAAAAATAAACATTTTATCTAAACTAGCAGCTAGAAGAGGAAGAAAAAAGAGGGTTAGAAACCTTTCAATATAAAATCACACATGGATCAGCAGATTAAGAGTAGAGTTGAACCCAAGCAAATTCTTCTTTGTAACTGATGCTACCTTCACAAGATGATCCACAAGTGTACACCACAATAGTTCCCCAATCGAGAGAGTCCACATCATTCTTTACTCCAAAGTAATAAAGCAACTGAGGCAATATCTGTTACAACAAAAATAATAGAATTACAACTTTACAGGTATAGATTCAACTATGCTTTTGGATCCATGTGGAAACACAACATATGAATCTAATGCATCACAAAGTCATACAATGTGGACGGATGTCGCGTGCTTCTTTGTGATATATATTCGAATTGAAAAAATAAAAAACACACACACACTCTTAAAGGTACATTATATGATACCTGAAATTCAAAATTTGAAGGACCACCACAATAGCAGCAATTAGGAATATCAGCCTTAGAAGGCTGGCCGCTTGACACAGGCCATATGGGTTTTGCACTACCATTCCTACAGTACCTGTTATTTTAAAGCAAATGAATGAAATATTTCAATGTTGCAAGTTAGACGGACAAAATTAAAACCAAGAAAGAACATTACATGTGATAAATGATTTGCCAATACATAATAATTAACCTAGAAAACTCATGAGATCCGATTGGGCTGTAAATCACTGGAAGAAAATACATGCATACACAAAGAACAGTAAACATAGATTATGAGGATAATTAGCAAGTACAGATTGTGAATTCTGTAGCACAGATCTCAAAGTGGAGCAAATCAGTAACCCAATGAAATAAGCTCACACATCTATTTATGCTTTAAGTTTTTCAATATAAGTTTCTAAAAATATACATAAATGCACCAGCAAATCATATCGACAAGTCACCTCAAAACTTGTTCAGGGGCTTTGGTTATGCGATTTTGGAAAGAAACCCAACATTGCTTGTCACTGTCTCCCTGTCCACACAGTCAAATAAGCATTTAGCCAATTTAGAAAAGTATTTGTATATATTTCCATTACAAAAATACAATTTAATTGATACCTCAAAACTGTCCAACATTTTCATTGTATCATCTGCTTTACTCCAATCATGTCCATTACTATCGGACATTTCATCATCAAATTCACTTTCTTCCTCATTTATAATCTCATACTCTGGCCAGAGGGTGTTGCTAGCAACTGAAAATGACGCAGAATTAAATTAGAGGAGGCTGTTCCAAGAACTGTTCATCATCCACAAATCTAAGTTGATCGAACCCTTCACTACACCTATGCAGACGACATAAACTGTGAGATTATGTCTGATCCGCCATGAAATGAAATAACCCCCTTGTTTGGGGAGACATAAAGATAACATAATAATGTAATCAAAGACATTTTTAGTGTAAACATTACACTAGAAATGCTTTTGGTTACATTACATTATGTTCGATTACAGCTCACCAAACATAGCTCAAGTGTATGCACATAGCTATAACTGCTCATTATTCTAGCTTTTCAGGCATAAATTTTATGTCCAAGACCATTCTATCCATTTTAACGTCCAAGGTTCATGAACTATTATATCAAATAAATTGGTATTCTGGTGCGAGGTTAGATCATTATGATCCTTGAAGCATAAGCTGTAACTGAATTCAACATTGTGAAATGCATTTCTTTTTTTCCTCAATAAAAATTGTGATCATGCACTATCTGAAACTCATGCACACGGCCACGCATGTATGCAGAGACTGTCCATGACATTCTAGGTTCAAGATGCAAATACTAACATGAAATTATCTCCCCTGTTATGGTTTCATAATTACTGGAATTAGAGACAGGAAGCCTCAAAGAAAGACTTAGTTGTTGACACTCAACTCTGTGGCCTGATCGCCAGTGCATGACCTGCAAAATATAAGCAGGCTATATTCACATGAATGCTGTATATTTAAAATAAGAAACTAAGATAATCACCTGGTGTTTCTGTGAGCAATAATGTTCCTTTTTGCAACTGTTGCAAACTTTGTCTCCTTTCCAGGTACCACACCATTTACAGAGTGCAACTAACACAAACAAGCATAAAGGCCATCAGGAGTTTTTTCGGAAGAAAAGACATGCATGTTTAACTACAATAGAAAATGTGAATAAGTAACATAATCCAGGAAGCCAGGACAGAAAGGTAAGATGAATTAATCTAATTTTAGAATAGAAATGAAGGGCGAAGTCCTAATTCTAGGATAGCACTTAACTAAGATAAGATCTAAATACTAGAAAAATTAACTAATACATTTGTATTGTCATGACCATGAAAGACTTAAGCTTGATAAATCATATATTGGACCCAGACTTTATCAATTTGGAATATTCAAGGAGGCCAATTTGAAATTGAGTAATTCACAAGTTGAGCGATGCACAGCTACTAAGGCTATGTCTAACTGAAGATTAATTTAACCTGAACAAGAATTGATGGATCATGCTGACAGAATCCATCAAAAGAATTTAAAAGAAATGCTAAGGCCTTTGTTTGGCACCCGTCAATGATGAGAAGTTTATTCTAGAACAAACTTCATATCTCACGCTGAGTCCGGAAATATAATTCACTTTTTTTTCGCCTTAACATTTATTATTTTGCATTTAAGCCCTTGTTGGATTAGGAATACAATTTTGCTTCTCCCTTTGGCATTGTGTAAAGCAAATCCAACTTGGCCATAACATTGATATCTTTAATGCCTAAGGAACTCTAAGTAAGACAGCAAAGTAAAACAACCATGAAAATTAAAATTGAATGATTATCTGCTGTCCTCATTAATTTTGATTATTTAGGCTTTTATAACTTTATGCCACTAAAGAATTTTATCTAACTTTTTATTTATTTAGGATTTTCCATTTAGGCAAGGGTAAGATTTCTTATCATTTAGGGATTTACCAATATCACTAAATAGCTTCTTCTTTAGGGGTTCATGTGTTATAAGAATAGGTTTTGTTATTACATCAATATGTACTTGCAGTTGCTTGTAATCTTTATTCATTAGCAGAGGAATAAGTGCCATATTCTAGAGCACTACATATAAAACTTGATTAACCAACAACCAAGCCTTGGCCCAAAAAAACTTGATTGACAAACAAAAATTTAAAACCTACCCTTAGCCTACAAAACCTAATTGACTAGCTTTTCAGATTTGCAAGGGTAAGAAGTGAACTAATTACCAAATTTGAAAGATCTAGATCTAGATCTAGATCAAGATTATCCCATGATCTACATATTCCAAAATTGAAGTGACTTTAAGCCAATTGAGTAACAGACCGAGTACTTCAAACAATGAATCTGGATGATCAAAATCCCTTCAACCAAAAATCCAGACACAATTTTGTTCATTTCAAAAATAAAACTTAAGACATACATGATATACAGGATAAAAAAACTGAGTGAAACTAGATAAATAACTTAAGACATCTTACCTCCAGGATTAGAAGGTTTGTCAGTACCATCAAGTCTTGGTGGCTTACTTGAGTAAAATGGATTAGAGCAAGGTAACTGGCAGCGGAAAACCTTAACACTTCACAAAGCATTATGTACAATATCAGAAAAGCATGCATATAGAAGACACAAAAAAAACCTTTACAGGAATTGAGGAGGATCCAATATAAAAAGTTGTAAAAGCAAGAACAATATTTGAACAACATCACAACAGTTGTACAAACAATACCTTCGAGATGGCTTCTCTGGCCTGCGCTTCCATTGTTCATGCTGATCTTGAAGAAGACATGACATTGACGAGCACATAAAAACAAATAATGTTCGATGAAATGCTGACTCCTTTTCTGATAATGGTGCATAGACCTAGAAATTCAATAGATGAAATTTTTATTTATCAAAAATATTTCCCTCTATCTTCTTATTTGCATAAAAAGTGGATAATTACAGGGGAAAAAATTCAGATATTTAACAAAAATATTCAAAATATGAATCCTTGAACAAAAGCAATACAAGCTATTAGAATTATAAAAATCTCATATGAGAATAATCGAAGTTAGCAAAATTTATGGGAAAAAAATGTACCTGAAGCAAAAATTGCAAAGGATCTCCACATATATCACAAACACTGGACCCTCCAGATGGCAAATTAATTGGATCCAGCCAAGCCTGCAAGATACAAACCGATCATAGATTAGGTCCTTCAGTAATTTCTGTTTAAAAATCAACCACATTAGTTCAAAATATATATATTGAGAGTATCTCTTTCAACTATTTGAAGAGATAAAACAGTAATATATACCGGCACACCACCAGCCTTGCTCGGAAATAACTGCCGAAGAAGAGACCATCTACTCTTCGGCTTTTCTACAAAACCCAAAGTTACTGGTTCTTGCTCATCTTCTTCATCATCGCCTTCTTCAAGAGGCATTTCTTGCTCATCTTCAACATCACCATCATCATCAAGAGGGGAGATATGGAGTGACTTGAACCTTTCCACAGAATCTCCCTCCATGCTAGCTAATTAATTGATAGGAATTATGAAAGATAGCAATAAAGAGCAAACAAATTGGATTACCTCCTTTCAAACAAAAGTTTATAATAGAGCTTGAAGAGAAATATTACATGGTATTTGATTGTTTGCTTCTGTAATTGAATTGCCGTTGATCCTTTTGGCCAGAGATACTGTCGGGCAGGAATAAGATGATGAAGGCATGAGAGTCTAAACTAAAAACATGTACCAGACAAGATAGTACAATTTTTTATCCAGCGAATGACAATATCTTTTGGAGATCATTTGACTCGATTGAAATTAGCAAGCATTCTAACAAAAACCCACAAACCCTAAAATGTGGACCGCACATATGAAATTTACAATTCAAGCAGTGTCATGATTTTGGGAAAAAAAAATAAATAAAAGAAGGAAAGCAAGCATAAAAATCACAAACCTGGAATTAAAATTTAAAGGTGTACAAAAATAGTAATCAAAAACAAAAAGCAGACTCTATCATGCATTTGATTTTGGTAAAAAACAAATTCTGGAACAAAAAAGGTTTTAAAAAGAATAGAACGGATCAAATTATTATTTTTGCCCTAAACCCTGAAATACGTTTTGGCTGTTTGAAATAGGAAAATCAAAATCCTTAACAGAAAAATTAACGAAAACATAAGAGATGGCTCGCATAAATTCAGCATTAAAAGAGGAGAAAGGCACAAGCAAGATTATTGAGATACAATCTAAGAGCAAGAAGGCGAGGACGAGAAGGAGAAATGCCAAAGAGCAGAGCTAAGTTCAGCAGCCTGACATGGCATCTTAAAAATAAAATTATCTATAGTGAACAACCTTAAGGCTGCTGCTATGCAGTTTCAACAGGATGAGACCTATTGTAGAAAAGCTTAATGAAGTGCCTATCTATTAAGAAACTGCAAAATAAACCCTTGATTATTGAGATACAATCTCAATAATTTAATGCAAACCAAGATAAGAATCAGCAATTTTTCCTGCAACAAAAAATTCTGCCCAAAATTCACAGCTCATCACAGCATGTTATTGTTGAATCATCAAACTTTAAGGACCCAGAAAGATTAAACTTTTAGCAGAAAAGAAAGGTAGAAAGGAAAATTAACTTATAATAGAATAGAATCAGTATCACATGAATTGAAATGAGTTACATGGACTGGAACATAGCAAAAAATATGGAGCAGAAGAAATATCACGTTTGAAGTTTTCTAAAAGACTCCAAAAGGCAAAATTCAAAATTGATTTAAAACCCTAATTCGAGAACCATAAACAATAGATAGTTTTGATGAAAAAAGAAAATCTAGAGATGGCAAATTAGAAACTTGTTGTCATAAACCAGAAACCAATGTTAGTTCAAATTCCATACAGCAGTAGCAGTGGAGAGGGAAAATCTCATTTCCTTTGACTATGATTGTTATTAATGTTCTTTAGAGCAAAAAGGAAAGATGAGAATTTTGACAAGGTTGTCATAATAAAAAAACAAAATGAAATTTGTAGGTCTTCAAGTACCCTCTTGTCACGACTTGTATCCTTGGGCATAAAGCATAGAGCCTGAACTAAGGCTCGGCAAAGCATAAGGCATCCAAAGCCCTTAGTGAGCCTTTTTAGTCCATAATCACTTCTAAGCCCTATATTATCTAATTATTCAAAATTCTTTACATTTAAATCCATAGATAATTTAACTAAACATCAAGGGATAATCCAAACTCATAAATTTTAAATCTTTAATTAACAGGAAAGGCTCCAAAGTTTACAGTAATTGTTACATATATACATACGAATCCTTCAAAGATGAGAGGGTAAAACTGCTCCAGAGGGGATGAAAGCAAAAGAAGAAATATACTAATGACATGGAAAAATAAGTGAGGCGGGGTTGAGTGCCTCAACTCAGTGAATAGTAGTAACAATTTTAAATACCACAGACCTCACACAAATGATTTCATTTAATTTCTAAAGTGTCACATGCCTCAATCACATAAGATCATCTAGTGGTTCAATAAAATTTAAATTAAACACATGAAAACACGCTAGTATAAACCTTAAAGCAGGGAATCATACTCATCAAAAATACATTCACATAATTGAGCTTTCAAACATCATAATATTTTCCATTTCACTATGGCGGAGCATGCATTACAACTTTTTCCATTTTCAAACCAGTCATTCGCAATTAACGATAGAGGAGCCCATCCCTCTACCGGAGCACGAGGGGTCCATCCCCCATTGCGGACCAAGAAACTCATCCCCCAAATATGAGCCGAGGAGTTGATCGCTCATACAGCCAAGATATCAATAACCATGTAGTTCTCATCACCATATTTTACATTTCCATTGTTTACTCTTTATGCTTAAAAACACGGAATGAAAATTTCATATCCATACCACATCTCATCCAATCACATTCACATCATCAAGACAACACAATAAGCACGAAAAGCAAGACATTATCAAACACCACCAAGCCACAAATTATAGTAACTAGATAACATTAATCTAAATATGAAGATAAACACTTGATGATAGATATATGTTTAACTCCACTGCTCTATCCAATCTAAATGATTAAGCAAGCAATTATTAATACAAGATATAAGGCAAACAATTAATATCAATTAAAAAATTACATTTAAATAAAACAAGTTAATGAAATATAAGTGAGGATGTAATTAAAACAAGTTAAAGAAAGCAAGTGAGATGTATATTTGAGGTATAAATAATACTTAGTACTACTCACAGTACTATGGGTTGGAGATGATTCAGTTCCAACTTTGATTCCTTGTAGCTATTGAAGGGCCCGCCCAATCTAGGAATTTTTGAAAATAAAAGAAAGGCTTTCATTAATATTAAAATAGACTAATAGTCATTTGTTATTATCTTAGACTTGATTTATAGAGATTCTGTCAGAAATCTGGCAAAATCTCCCCTAAAAACGGATTATCTACCTTTTAACACAGAGAACAAAATATAAAAATATATATGGCCCATTCATTGAGCCAATCAATCCCAATAAAATCCCATCCTCCAATAATTATCTCTAATATACAATTTTATCATTCAAACGTGTTCCATTTTATTTTTAGTTCACAAATCAAACTTTGGCATTTATTCAGTCATCCCAACATTTCATATCATAGTCTGCATACTTTGGTAATAACATATTTAGATATCTGTTAGTTAATGCAAATGTCAATAACATGGCTGAAATTTTCATTTAGACTTGCAAACACGTAAGCTAATATTAAACTAACTGCACCAGTTTACAATTCATAAGCATCCATGAAACCTGAGTTAGTGCAACCTACTATTCGATTATTCTTAATAATTGATTGATTTTGAACTTTAGCCTTTAACTAACTATAATTGAATATTATTTAGCCTTTAACTAATTATAATTAAAGGTAGAGACTATCTTATTACACAATCATTAAGTTTCCAAGTTGTTTACCATACCAAACTATAATTTAGCATGCCTTAACAAGGTGAGTAAACTTATACCTCAACACTTAAGCAACTTTAACTAAAACACAGATTTCTACTCGAATTTGGCATGGCGAATAAATGTTAATGCTGCAATCTAGAGAAATTTAAAAACTGAACACATTTTGGTAAAGATTTACCTAACTGTCATTAATCAACATATAAATAAGATGATTCATAAATTTTCTTTACTCAACTTGCAGCAATACGTTTCTATGGTAGCTGGTCTCATAGGAAATCCTAGGTTCTTTATTGAAACTCTTAATTTATGTGCTGACCAATTCATCTCCTATCAAATATTTTATGTATAATATCATTCCCGTTTTATCAAGGCAACAACTCGTCTGAATAACTAGACTAGCTACTGCTATATCAAAATTTTCCTCATCTCTAAACTCGAATATGTAATAGACTAAATAATTTATTCCATTTTACAGAGGACTTTAGCTTATGCTTGAAATCAGCAATTAAATCCACAGTTTCCTCAAGGTTTTTGTAGGAACAGTACTTCGGGACCCTAGTTACAAGAATCTTGAATTTACACAATTAATTTCTAGATTATTAATGGGAATTCATGGAATGGATGGCGAAAAGTAAAACCGGCTCACCTTGCATCAACGGCAGCAGGAGCTGTAGGGTTTTGGCATAGACGGGTTTCAAGAACCCTAACTGAGCACTTGTACGCTTGAAGAACACGACTGCTGTGGAGGCGATGGCCAAGAGCGAAAGCAACGGGAAGGTGTAAACAAAGACTGGCTGCACAAGTGCAGACAACGAACGGCGCAGGGAACGGAGGGAGGAGAAAATACGTTTCACTTGAGTTGAGTTTGAGATAACTTTTTGTTTGTAGGATTCATTTAAACGACGTGGTTTTTGTTTTGTGGATTCATTTAGATCTCCTGCGTCAAAACGACGTAGTTGGACAATAAATTAATTATTTTTATTATTATTTTATTAAAATTATTATTATTCTTGTAATTATTATTAGTAGTTATTAACTAAAATGCTATAATGCGATTTCAAAATTATAGTAATTATAATAAAAAAATATTATGTAAAGTATTAAATTTAATATTATTTTATTTGAAAATATACTTATTTTATTTTAATTATATACTAATATATATAATGATACTAATAAAAAAAATAAAAAGACACTTAACTAAGATTTAATTATAATTATGTTTATAAATTTATTGTGATATTTTAATTTATTGTCGTACTCTAATTTATTAAAAATTTATTTAGATTTCATATTTAACACGAGTCATATTTTAAATTAAAATTTAATTATAATTATTATTAAAAGTTTATTAGTAATTTTGATAAATAACTTTAGAAACCGTTAACTATCACATTATTAGCATTTTATTCAATTAATAACTTTTTATTTTTAATAAAATTCATAATTATCAAACTATCAAAAATTTAATTAAATTACTAAGACATTACATGAATACTATATATATATAATTTTTTTAAATACATTTTATGAAAAAAAAACGTAATTTTATTAAAATTTAGTTGTGAATATGATGCGGAAACCCCAAGATTAGCATGCAATCTGAAATTCCAGCAAGCAATTCAAGCAAAAACACTAACCAAAGACAATCACTTCCCTACCAAACCCCCAAATAACAAGGATTGAGAACGTGGATTATAGGGCAGAAACAACAAGAAAGAAAACGCCACAAGATGAAATCTTGATAAGTAATCAATTCTTGATGCAACAAGTGAAGAAGACAAACTCCCCACTTAAAGAAAAAAACAAGCAGCCACAAGTTTGTGATAAAAAACAACTTCCCATTTTACATGTTAAGGAGGCTATTTATATGCCTCAAGCAAACCTAACCCTAATGAAACATATCTAAATAGGTTGCCCTAAGGTCCAATAACATGGGTTCAATCAAAACACACTAAATGAAGTCATTTTAGGCCCAAATAAACAAGTTAATTTAGGTCCAATCACATGAATAATAAAATCATCCCAAAACAATAAAGCCATGTAATTTTAATAGGGCCTTTACAAATCTTAAAATTAACTTTTCCAAGCCTCCACAAGATAAAGAGGTCTTAGCCCATAATTCCCATATTCATTTAGCTTTAGCTCTTTATCTACAAAATGTTGTATGTAGCCTTGTAATGCCTTGGATCTAGTTATTGGTCCCGTTGGGAAGGCGAAAGGGTCCTTAACTCCAGGCCCACACTCTATGCTCATATCATATAGGATACTGATTATATGGATATATGGTAGATTTAAGTAATTTACATGATTATAGTGGATAGGGGATACCTATATATACATAATATCGTTATACCTAGGTAGAGTCACATAGATCTATTACTTATAATGACATATAACCATGGATAGGGATATCCAATGTAATCTATATATAACCAACCACTCTAGTGGCATATAATATATTACACCCGTATATCCATAATGGACTACATTCATTAGTATATCCATTTGATATATATCCAATGGGCTATCCATACTAGGTGGATATGGATATCACATATATGGTACCAATGCTATCAATATAATACATTAGACTATACTGGTGGGCATACAAATATAGTCCATTACGGTATAATTTAATCACCCATTATTATAATCTAGGGCTACACATTCATAGCTGATATAATGCCCATATGGTTAGCTATCGTGGATATATACCTAGTTGATCTATAACCATTGAAATTATGTGAACTATATATCCTATATGGATTATCCCCCATATGCTATATCCCATGTATATGATCCATAGTTTTTATCATATCATGGCTATCCATAGGTATATATACTAATGTACCGCAAGCTAATCATTAGGCATGGTAATGGACTATTATATGTTGGGGGTTAATCATTGTGGAAAGAAAGGTACGCGGGATAGTGATATAGTATGCTATACATGGGGGTATGATATACACGGGATGGTGTTTTCCTCTATCAAGGGTACGTTAGTCCCCACGGGATTACCTATCCATATAGATTGACATTATATGTATCAATATAATATCAATCTATATACCCCACCATATATGTCTCACCCCAAGTCCACACTAATGTGTACATATACTAGTGAGTGGATAAGGATAATCCACATATATACCAAAGGTACCATATATCCATAATAGCCATGAATGTATATGATACTACATCATATATAGCATATATGGTATGAACTTGCCAATAATACCATATAATATCGGACAATTAGCCATGATAATCCAATCTATACCATAGGATAAATACATGTAATCGATAATGGTTATATGGATTATCCTTATCCACTCACTAATTTGACATCATACATAAGTGGCATATGTCATTTATCAGTGTGATCTATTATGTATACCTTGGGAAACTAGTGGGGACAATCATAATCATACTCAATCACCATTATAGATTAGTATTGAAGGAACCACTAATTTGGCATAGATTATAGATTACATTAAATACATATGGAGTGATAGGATAATCCATGACTTATATATGGATAGGTAATAGGGTGACATATGCCATCATGTGGTATGTTTATAGACATAGATAATATCAGACACTAGTACCTAGGATAATCCATAAATCCAAGGGGTATATGATATATTTATGTCATATCATAGATATACATGCATTTACCATGCTATTGAGTAAGCTATGATTATATGATAGTATGATTATAGTATGTGATTGAGACATATTATAGATGGTCTAATTGGGGGATATCCATACATTGTGTTATGATTATACGTGTGGTTGGTTAATAGTCTATGATATATTATGCTGTAGTATTACAATGACAGGGTGATATTACCCCCATATTAGTTGGGATCACCATACTAATGATTAATCCATAGTATACGTGGATATCCCCAAGTTAGCCAATCATAACTCCTATCATATTAGTCCCCAGTAAGGTATATGTATAATCATATTATATATGTATGACATAACTATTTATATGTATATAGCAATATTATACATCTGACATATCATATGCCCATATAGTTATCAAATTAGGGCATGTAAACAACATGATTATCATTCTTGTACTAACTCTATTACCTATCTACCATATAGATTAGATATCCCTAATGGACTATACTCTCATTCCCCCTGTTAATGCCATACCATATATGATTGCCTATTATATGGATATGCCATCTACTATCCATTGGATATCATATTGTGGCATATGTCCTTTATCATACTAATAGCCAATTAGACTATTATGGATAGGTAATCTACCATATACTACATCATATCCTAGGTTTATCATGGCCAATTATATATTAGTGGGTATGATACCCCCATGGTATGACACAGGAATGATGGCATATGTCATGTGGTACGTTAGGATCAGAAAGATGCTATATACCTTGCTAATTCTGTCACCCTGTGTCATACCAGTGGGCATATATATGGTTGGTATGAATTTGATATCACCATATATGACTCACTCCTGATAATTGGGATACTTAAATTGGATAGAATGGGGTATACTATAATATATAAGAATATCCTATAGCCAGGATAACTAGATAATATCCTCAATGGCACCATAGGAGAATCTATTATATTACTACCACCATCTGTCATGTAAGTTATATAATGATCATTATATATGTCATTACCATGTACTCGGGATACCCCATAGGTACACGGGGACCATATAATCCATAACTCAATGGATAGGACATACTAATGGGGATATACATAGGATGGCTATGTATATATACTAATAGCTAATTAGACTGGTATATCATAGTTGGTCCTATATTAGTAATATAACAATGATATATATAGACATCATGTGCCTTTGACCAACCATACTATACCTAGGTAATCTACCATATAGGATAAATACATATAATCTATAATGGTTATATGGATTATCCTTATCCACTCACTAATTTGATATCATATATAAGTGGCATGGGCCAACTTAGTGATATATGTACCACTATAATATATATAATGTATACCTATATTACATAACTTGATTATGGTACCACTTATGTATGCTATCTATAATCTACCAATGGATAATCAATTATACCCTGGGATATATTATGATATAGATTCTCAATATGACACAGCCCTAATGTAGACATATGATGTATATATGTTTATAGGATATATATAGCATACATATATAGTTCTTACTCAACTCATATATATGATTAATACCATAGAATGGTATGGCAAGTTGTTAACTAGATATCCATGAAACGGTATATATATGCCATGGTATCACCCTAATGTAGACATACGATGGATATGCCACCATGATATATCATGCCATAATGTCTACCCATGAATATACTAATGACATATGCTGATGGAGTATAATACCATATACTGTCACCTCACGTGGATATAATGTATCATACCATTGTAACCACTAGTGATTGTTATACTATTAGTGTATTACATTATGAGGGGGTTCTTACACATATATTGACCTGGTATAGGAGTGTGGTTACATTATATCCATCTTATGGCCAATTAGATAAATGATGGGCAGGGATGGCTAATGTGGTTAGTGTACATATATAATCAGACCTCTATCATGGACATATATTAGTACAAGTGAATGGTATGTCCCCCCAATGATAGTTATTATTGTGGGAAGAATCAGTATAATATATCACTATCCCGTGTATGTCTATCCTATGCTATACATTATATGGACATATCCCATTGGTATATCATCACTTGATATAATAGGTTATATCCAATGTCTAATATATGATATCACCAATATATTTTATCCTAGTGATATAATGATTACTATGTGGGGCTAGTGACTAATATCAAGGTAATTATATGATGTAGCATGGGGGTAAGGTATATATAGCATAAGATCAGTACATATGTGGTGATAAATGACATATGCCACTTATGTATGATAGGAATCAGCACCCACGTGTATCTTATCAACAAGGATAATATATAGTGATATATTACAGATTACACATGGGTATATATCCCTGTACTATGGATAGCTAGTTATACCTATTTGATATCCATTAGATATATATTACTTATCTGTTAGTAGTGATCCTATGCTACGATACATATATGCCAAATTACATATACCTATCAATACGTTTGGTATGGATTGGTACTGACAAGGTATTCTGATTGGGTAATAGCATACCCCACCAACAAAGGGTATGATGTAGTACACCATATAAGGTATATATGTCAGCTAATACATACATGTATGGGGATAGTGACTTACCTATCATGTCTTCTAATGATTATGCCATATATAGATTAGCCCATATAACACATCATCCTGTGATATTATGATACCTATTACCAGGTGAATATAATGTAATCAATTATATAGTTAAGTCCAAAGGTACACGGGACCAAAGGTATAGTGGATAAATGATATGTAATGGTATGTCAATATATGCCCAAGCGATATATTATAGCATAATATAAATTACCTTATATTATGTATGGTGGAACTATCCATATGATTGTAAATGGTAATACATGATGTCAAATAGGTATAACTGGCAATATTAGTCAAGTTGACTATGACATATATACTAGGGGTATGCCATATATATGCACCAAATGCATATCACTTAAGTGAGATTATATGCCATAATATGGATAGGTACTATGTATATGATACATTATGCCCATTGGTATGGGTATCACGTATATATAGGTAACCCATTACTGTAGTGGATATCATGGATAATAGCCAATATATTATCCATATA